>CAUYPK010069824.1:0-41076 GCA_963574355.1 Loris lydekkerianus | reverse complement strand
AGTTTGGGAGTGTTTGAAAACTTTGTCTTCAATGTCAGAAATGCTTTCTTTTGCTTGCTTCATTTTGTCACTGAGGGATTCCACTGTGTTTTCAGATCTTTGAGGGCTGCAACTTCTTGTCTCAATGTGTCAAAATCTTTGGTCATTTGGTCTTTGAATTCATTGAATTCTTGAGATACCTTTTGGGTTATTGCTTGGAATTCTAATTTGATCTTGTTTGATATCTAGATCCTGAATTCAATTTCTGACATCTCAGCTATATGTTTGTGCATGGGGTCTTGTGCTCTTTCTGTCCCATTGATCCTTGGGGGAGTTGATCTACTCTGATTATTATTCATATTGCCAGACGTTTTCTGTTGATTTCGCCTCATGATTTTTTTTCACCGTTGCCTCTGGCCATCCTCAGAATTGGGGAGGTATCTCTCCAACATTGGACCCCAGCAGGATCACTCTATTGTTGCTGGATCTTTGTAGGGAGTGACCCTGTGTCATTCCTCTGGGACTGCTCTAGCTAGGGAGTTCTGGCTGTGGGAGCAGCTCCAGTATGTGACACGTCCAGATCCAGCAGCAGGGCTGGAAATGGTGCGCATGGTTCTGGAAGTGCCTGGTGCCCAGTGACTTTGGCACAGAGAGCCCAAGGCTCCAGCAATCTCTGGCCAGGAGAAGGGCTCTATACAGAGGCAGGGAGGGCTCCAGAGGGCATGCAGCTAGCAGAGTCCCTGGCCAGATTAATGGGCTAGTGTGGATGATGGGAGGACACAGGAGGGAGGACGCAGGGTTGTGTGGCTCCTGCAGTTCCTGGTCAGGGAATGCAGAGGCCTGGTGGGTGTGGGTCATTGGTCGGGGGTCGCTGCACAGCTCTTATGGAGGTCTGGGCGGCACCAAGCCCAGGAGTTTGAGGTTGCTATGACCTGTGACGTCATGGCACTCTACCCAAGGCAACAGCCCGAGGCTCCAGTGTGTCAAAACCATCTCACTCTGCCCCTAAGGATTAAAGCTGTAAGGAAGCTCAGTTTCCACCTTTAGGCTGCTCAGTCCTAGGTTACTTTGTCCCACCCAATCCTTGCTCTGGGACCCTGAGGGCGTAGCTTGCTTGTACAGTTCTTTCACAATGGCTTCCTGCGCCCAGTACAGTGGCTCAGTCCTGCTCAAGCTCTCCCCAAGGCAGTTCAACTGTGTGTCAAGTCCAAGAACACCAAAACAGTTCACAGTTAAGGACTTTCCAGTTTGCAGTCTCACTGCTGCTTGTACTTACGGTTGCCGGAGTGATTAGGTGGATCGAACACACGCAACCACTCGTCAGTTTTCCACTGTTTTTGTCCTCCTCTTGGGGTCCAGAAGTCCCTTGCTGGCTCTCTGTATCCTCAAAGGGATGATTATAGGCAGATCTCACCTGCCAGAGATGCCTGAAGTCTTGTCTCCCCAGACTCTCTGTGCCCAGTTGCAGGGAAGCTGTTACTTGGCCGCCATCTTTAATCTCTCCCCCTTTTGTTTCCTACATTTCATTTTAAAATAAACCAATTAAGCTGGGGGTTAGCAGTCAATATTTCCCATCTTTCCACACATAGTTATGTGAGTCAGGTGCCATAATTTCTCCTGAAAACTATGAACTGTGAACAAGGACCAATTAGGCAGTTGGTCCCTTTCAGGCAGTTCAAGTGTCCAAGTGGAGGCTTGTCACTTTCTAACCAAAATATCTACTTGAAAATATGAAAATGTTATTGAAACCCCTCTTGGGATGGGGTCAGAGGAAGAGTGAGGATATAGGGAATAGAAGTTAGTCTTCAATGAATCCCCAACAATAAATTAAAAAAAAATAAAAGTTAGTATTTACAGTCTATAGAACAACAGAGTGGATAAAAAAAAATATATCATTGGGGGAAGAAGAGGAAGGCTAGCAGAAAAGTTTTCAGTCATAAATTTTAGAACCAAGCCTCAGAAAGGGCAACATAAACTTGCTTTGAACACAAATCAAACATCATTAACACACCAGATGGCCATCTGGGTTGTCTGTATCCTGCAACGTGCTACTTCTTGCTATGTATTTCAAATACATAGCAAATCTGATAGATCATAGATTTCTATTTCCATCTCTATTAATCTGATATTCTCAACAAACAACATAATGGAGAGGAAAAGCACAGATAGGAGAAGGACCTCCCTTGGCCCATCTGGGCAGGCCATATAGTCACTACACTGAACGTCCCTGCTGGGCACAGTGTGAGGCAGGCCCTGAATTAGGGGACACCACTGAACAACACAGACCCTGTCTCCATCTCATGCAAGTAACATTTCAGTGAGGAGAAGAGACGAAGGGAGTAAACAAATGAATGAGATAATTTCAAGTGTTAATCAGGTCTAGGAAGAAAATAAACCAGAATAAGGTCATTGTTTTTAATGACGTGAGAATTAGATGTTACTTTAGACAGAGTAGTCAGATGAGATTTTTCTGCGATAATGTTATTGAACTAAGACCTAAATGATGAGAAAGGGAACAGTACTTAGACCCTAGGGGAGGTGATGAGTTTGGGGGTTTTCAAGGAACTAAAAGAAGTTCATATGCCTGGAGGAGTGAGAAGGGGGAATGATCAGAGATGAATTTTGGACTAACAGGCTGAATCTAGATCGTGTGTGTTCTCAAAGACCAGCGTAAAGAGTTTAAATTTCTAAGGGTATATATTGTGTGGCTGTCACAGCCAGACAGAGTTAGGAAAGTGGCCATTAAAGTTCCCCCCTCCACAGTTGTCTATCCTACCCCCACCTCATTATGTAGCAGCTGGGCAAGTGTGAATCTCACACCTAGTTACATTACAAAAATTATTCTGTCCTGTATCATACCAAGTTTCCTAGAAGACGGCCCCAAAACAAGGATTCATGTACAAATAATTTGTTAAGGAAGTGTGCCCAGAATAAACCACTGAGGGAAAGTGGGGAAGTATGTTAGAGGAGGTGAGGAAACTGGGAAAGGGAGCTATGTCAGGCAGAGTTCCAGTGATAGGAGCCACAGCTTTGGAGGGAACTCCCAAGGAAAGGATATTTAACTTAATACCTACAACATGTACCAATTTGAGGTAAGGAAGCTGAGCCTTCATGGCATCACAACTGACAGTCATTGATGAAAGGCCATCCCAGAAAAAGTAAGTTCCAGTATCCTGAGTACAATCCTCAAAAAAAAGAGCCATAAGTGTTAACTATTGGAAGCAAAAGGACGCTAAAACACATGCGCACACATGAGTAAAAGCAGATCCTAAGAGGTCTGGCAGAGCACCAATGTCGTCCACTACGCATCCTAACTGAAATACCTAGTTTCAAAATAGGGTTCCGGGCGACACCTGTAGCTCAGTTAGTAGGGCACCAGCCACATAAACGACCTGGTGGGTTCGAGCCCATCCTGGGCCTGCTAAACAACTGACAACTGCAACCAAAAAATAGCTGGGAGTTTTGGGGAGCACCTGTAGTCCCAGCTACTTTGGAGACTGAGACAAGAGAATCGCTTAAGTCCAAGAGTTTGAGGTTGCTGTGAGCTATGATGCCACAGCACTCTACCAAGGGCGACATAGTGACACTCTGTCTCAAAAAAAAAGAAAAGAAAAGAAAAGAAAACAGGGCTTCACCACTTACTCTCTGTGTGATCTTGGTCTTCTTTCTTGTATAATGTACTTAATCAGAGTGTCTACCTTATAGAGTTATTCCAAACATTTAAATAACAATAGGCATTTAAAATTCTTAACACAATGCCTAACATGTAGTAGGCACTCAATAAATGTTATTTTTTCTCACCTAATCAAGCATTCCAAAATTACTGCACAAAACTAATGGAATATTTTCCCATGTATTGCTTTTTCCATACTCATAGGAGATCATAAAAGCTCCACTGATTTCCATGAGTATAAGAGCTTTAAAATAAGGTCAGTTAGCAAGCTAGAGGATTATCCTCCAAACCTTCAAAGGGAAATGTAACTGCATTCCCACCTAATTATACATCAAGGCATCCTTAAGAATCTCTCTTCCCCCTGGGGAGGGCTAGGAATATTCTCAGTAATAACCAAGGAATGTCATTAGCCATCATAAATAGACTTAGAAATCACAGATGTCAAAAAAAACTTCAATCAAATTCTTTGTATTCATGTCCGTCATGGGTGGTAATAGACTAACGGCTGCTTCATGGATTCTTGGAAGTTATTTCACTGCTTCCATAATTGTACTTCAAATGCTATCCCAGCGCCTAATAACTAAGGTACATGTTCACTTCAGCAGAACTTTTTAAAAAAATCTTAATTAAAGGACCCAATGTGAAAGAATCTCTGTTTACACTCAACAGGAATCTGAACACTCAGTTGTGTTCACATGTGTTTCATCATCCCACTTCCCAGCACCAACATTTTGAGCTGCTTCCAGGTTCGTCTATTTCTTCCCATGCGTTAAAATCAGCAAGCCTGCAACAAGCAAGGGGTGACCTAAAGCACAGGAATTAGAAACCATCCTCAACAAGGCCAAGGTCCTGCATAGAGCAAAATACCACTCAGCTCAGCACCTGGTTGGAAAGGAGAGAATAATGTTCCACTCCATAAAGTCAAAGCAGTCTATTTAGATGGCAATTAAAGGGACTTGGCTGATAAAAATTGTTTGTGAGAAGTAGTTGGTGTGGACTTCTGAAATTTAAATTTCAGATACACAGCAAAATTTTTTAGTTTAAGTATAAGGTCTTCTTCCTTTCCTTGCCAAAGCCCACTGAAAATTCCAGTAAAGGAATTTTTTTTGCAATGTGCTAGACCAGGACAAACACTGTTTGTTAGAAAACAAAGATTGAAATAGAAGAGGAAAAAGCAAAGGAATTGGGTGAAAGGTACAACTGGGAAGAGCAATCAAGTAAAAATCCACATTCTGAATTGCAGACTTCAGCCTCCTTCCTCCACCTGCCCCTAAATGACAGTAGCCAGACAACTTACTGCTTCTCCCCAGCATGGATGCTGGATTCTTCTCTGGAAAAGGAAACAGCACAGACAGGAGTCACAGCTTTTGATACATGTAACATGACCCCCCCCCCCAAAAAAAAACCTCACCTTCCTTGTGAAAAAAATGTGACTATTAACTACAAATGAAATAAAAATCATATAAAAATGAAATCATAATGTACTGTTTAATACTTCTCTCAGCAGTGAATAACATTTGTAGATTGAAACAATGTAAACACCAACTCTTGACCAAAACAAAAATGGTGATAGATTGGGTAGATGGTAAAGATGGGAGGAAGAGGGAGAATTGTAGACAGCAGTGAAATTCTCAACTAAAATTAAAAAGTAACATAAAGAAGTAACAAAGGAATATTACTTGAAATGTGGAGATACATACTGAAATAATTTCTAAAAAGAATTGAAAGTATTTGTTTCTGGGGCCTGGAGGTAGGGAATGAAGAAAGTTGAAACAGAGGGCTATTTTTTTGACCTAAGTGTTTTAACACTGTTTGTGTTCTTTTCAAAGACTAAGCCAGTTTGAAACTAAACATCAAAATAAACTCTGTTCACTAGAAAACAAAGATCCAAATCAAATAAATAAAATATTAGGTTTACTTTTGGCTCAAGTCAAAAAAATATATATGTTGGCCTTTCAGTTTTGAGCCACTTTGATCATTTTAGTACACACACGTACACACACCACTTTTTATTTGAATCTCCCTAAGTTGTATATGCTTACTTTTCTTATTTTTACTTTTGATCATTTTGATTCAGTATAAACATCGTAAGCCAGTATTTGGTCTTTCTTTCTCTTGAGATAAGGTTGCCAAAGAAAATACAAGATGCCCAGTGAAATTTGAATTTCAGATACACAGCAAAATGTTTTAGTATAAGTATAATACATCCCAAATATTGCATGAGACATCCTAAAAATTATTCATTGCTTATCTGAAACTCACATTTAACTGGGAATTCTGTATCTTTATTTGCTGAATCTATTTGAAGCGTTACCCCTGGCCACGCTCACCTTGGAGCTGCTTCTGAGTTAATCCGTCCTTCCCATGTCCCTCTCCCTCCGCTGCTCTCGGCTCCATCTTGAGCCATCATTTATTTCTCTCTGCCTGGCCACTGGAACAGGGTGCAGCCCTTGACTTGCTGGCCTCAAGCAGGGGGTGGTGCTGAGCCCGTGGAGCTTCCCTTTGCTGTCGTGCCCCTTGGCTCTGTTAATAATCTACAGTCTGTGCCATTGAAAACCATTTGGTGACACTTAACACGGAACACTAAATAAATATGACTCAGAGTAAAACGGGGGTGGGGGAAAATGCCTTCACTTGAGGTCCTCTCATGGAAAACTTTGTTCTTGGCTCACATCCTTCTCCTGTGGTCAACGACTGTCACATCCTCTTCTGGATGATGAAATCTGTCCCCATTAGTCCTTCAGAATATGAGTCTCTTTTCTTCTTAAGGAGAATTCAGTTCCTACCCACACAGGTAGGTCTTACCTTCCCCTGCAGAGGACTTTACCAGAATTAAGAATCCCCTAGCAATGATGGAAATGCTCTATATCCCACTGTCCTGTTGATAACATGAATGCACACATTTGTCAAAATTAATGAATTGTATGCATAAAATGGGTATATTTAGTGATTTAGTGATCCCTCAATGAAATGGATTTTTAAAAAATATCTCCTGGTAGTACTTTTACTAAAGCGTTAATCATTTTGGAATCTAAAATAAGACCACAGAGATTTCACTAGCATGACCCAGGATTTTGCATTCCAAATTTGGATTTTCCCTGCTTGGAGATTTGCCTCCCTTTGTTTCTTGTAGTGTTCTGGTCTCTGGTGGGTGCTTTTGGATAAAACATACACAAACACACACATACATACATACTCATCTCAGAGATGGTTCACCTAAATATCTTATAGAAAGCAAAACTATTTAACAATAAATTCTTTATGTGACCTAGAGATATGTGCAAGATACAGTTCGTAGAACAATTTAATCAAGATAAAATTTTGACCTTTCTATAAAAATTATCTTGCATATGAGACAATAATAAAAATGAAACTATTAAAAAAAAAGAAAATGAAACTATTAAATGAAAATATCCTCTAAACTGTTACAGGAAGGATGGTGAAGGAGAAGTTGGGGAGATGTTTAATGTTTTACAGCAATGGTCTACCCAATAAAGGAAAAATTCCATTTTCAGCTCAAATCCCAATCAGGAAATGATTCTTCCTTAAAAACTGGGGCAACAGGTCAAAAACTTCTCCCTACTCCACAGCTCAGAAAATACAAAACAGAACTGAGGGGTCAGCTCAGTCGGAGGGCAGGGAAGATTCTGAACTCCACCCTGAGAAAAGCCATTTCTGCGTAAGGAATGATTTAGGACCAACATTTTGCAGATGACATAGAAGGGAAGCAAACCTCTTAAGAAAAGAGTGAGTTCTTAAAAGTGAACCCTTTGAAAGCACATACCGTATATGGACTCTAACAACTTTCTGTAAATTTTCTCTGTTTTGATAGTTAACAGAGAGAGAGAGAGACGGAAGAAATAAAATAATCTAACATTAGACCACAACAGAGCAAACGGGGCCTGGCAAGCAGAATGTTAAAAGAAACAAACAAAACAAAAAGATAGTGGCCAATATTAGAATAACAATAGAAATAGTGACAACTACCTTGAGCACCTACTGTGTGCCCAGACCTATTCCTCAGCACTTTATCTCTAGGCAATCCTTACAACAGCCCTAAGAGCTAGTACTATTTTTAGTTCCATTTGGCACTCGATAAAACTAATGCATTGAGACCTCAAGCAACATAAAATCACATTGCAAGTAAAGACAGGGTCTAGATTTGAATCTGTCTCCACCTTACTGCAAATTCTTGAGCCTTGACCACTATAATCTAGTTCCTTGCTAGTCAGCTTGTGCCTCCACAGACCCACAGCAGCATACACTTCACCTGGAAGCTTGTTAAAATGCAGAATGCTGAGGTGACACCCCAGATCTACTGAATCAGAATCTGCATTTTAGCAAGGGCAAGTTTGAAAAGCTCTACTCAAGTCCTGTTCAGAGGGCAGATAATCTTTTTAATCTTATCTGGTTAAGATTTGTTACCAGTTCCTTCATTCAAATGTACTGGAAATTAATATCAAAATCTATTATATAGCAAGCTAATACAACCTTTTTGGAAAGAAGTTTGGAGAATACTTAAGGAACTAAAAGAAGAACTAATTGTTCGATCCTGTAATTCGTCTACTAGGTATATACCCAGATGATCAAAAATTATTTTACAACAAAGATAATTTGCACCAGAATGTTTATTGCAGCCCAATTCATAATTGCCAAGACATGGAAGCAGCCCAGTGCCCATCAACCCATGAATGTATTAACAAATTGTGGTATATGTACACCATGGAATACTATGCAGCCATGAAAAGATGGAGACTTCACATCTTTTATGTTTACCTGGATGGAGCTGGAACATTTTCTTCTTAGTAAAGTATCTCAAGAATGAGGGGAAAAGTATCCAATGTACTCAGTACTATGAAATCAATATATAATCACCTACACATTCATACAAATGGTAAAACAGAACTATACTCCAGAAAGTAGAAGGGAAGAGGAGAGAGAGGGGTGGGGAGGGGGGGAGATGAGAGAAAGGGAGGGCATTTGGGGGGACCTCACCTAATGTGCACGATGCAATGGTACATTTCAAAACTATTAAGAAAAGAGTATAATTGTGATGGATGTGTTAATCAGTTCAATGGGAGCATTTCACGTTATATATCAAATCAGTACACTGAACCCCATAAATGCATTAATGTACACAGTTATGATTTAATAAAAACAAAAAAATTATTAAAAAGTGCAAAAAAAGTATTATATAGAATTCAAAATTATTTTAAATAAATGATGCTTTTTGTACACATATTGCTAAGTTAGGTTCTCTCAGGTTGCAGGGACTGGGCACTCCCAAGTTACTTTAAAGCTATGTTTTTGAAACTTTTCCACTAAGTACCCCTAACAGCTGAACACATACACCTTCACAGGCCCTAGGAGCCATAACCTTTCTCTTTCCCTTTCTCTTCCTCATCCTCTCTCTCTCTCTCTCCTTTTGCAAACAGTTTTACTGAGGTGTAATTTTTATACTGTGCCCAGACCTATTCCTCAGCACTTTTACAGCGATTCACCTGTTGAATTTACAACTCAATGACTTTTAATAAATGGACAGAGTTGTACAACCAGCACCATAATCCAATTTGAGAACATTTCCATCATCCAATATGATCCCTCATGCCTATTTACAGTTAATCTCCATTTACACCACCAGCCCCAGGCAACCACTGATCAGCTTCTATCTCTATAGATTTGAAAATTTTATATAATTGGAATCATACAATATATGGTACTTTTTCATCCAGCTTTTTTCCACTGGGTATAACCTCTTTGAGGTTTATCTATATTGTAGCATATACCTGTATTCAATTCTTTTTACTGATGAACTATTTTCATTGTGTGGAACCATAACCCTTTTCATTGTTTAGCAAATTTTTAAAAAATATCTGAAGTCTCAATATTTACCTTAAATTTATCCCAATGTTGCATATGTTTGTGTTGACCTCAATGTAAAGATGTTTCAAAGAACATACTAGTTTTCTCCAAAATTTTAAAAATTAAACAATTGTTGTAGTTCACCTTAGACCCCATAGGTATGAGTAATATAGCCTTAGGTAATGGGAGTTAATTGCTGGGAAGCCCGCAGAAAAGAGAAGGCAGCAAGGTCATCGACTCATGAGCCTTTGTCTGAGGCACCAATCATAGGTCTAAGCAGTGTGGTCAGCTTAGCAGAGACACCTGGGACCAGGAAAAGCAATCCTAGGCACTAAACTACCCATGGGAGCCTTTCTGAGAAGTAAGCAATGAAATTTCATGACCTCCTAGCCCATATAATTAGAATTATAAATAGTCACTCCCAAACTAATTATTCTGTAATTTGCTTTAAATTCCAAGATAAAATGCCCACCAGGTACGGGTATAAAGAGATAGCAGAATGAGGTAGACGATCACGACAATTGCAGTCAGGACCTTAAAACGTTAAAAGGAAATTAGCATCATCTCTTTAAAAATATTGCTTTAACAAATTAACAAGAAAAGAGCAAACAACCCCATTAATCATTGGGCAAGAGACATGAACAGAATCTTTTCCCAAGAGGACAGATGAATGCTCATCATTTCTAATCATCAGAGAAATGTAAATCAAAATCACCCTGAAACATCACCTAACCCCAGGGAGAATAACCCACTTCACAAGGTCCCAGAGTTGCAGATGCTGGTGTGGGTGTGAAGAGAAGGGAACACTTGTGCACAGTTAGTAGTATTGCAAACTTATACAGCCTTTTGGAAAGAAGTATGGGGACTCCTCAAAGATTCAGACCTGCTATTGGCTCTCACAACCCCATTGCTAGGTGCCTACCCAGAAGAAAAAAAAAATCATTTTATGATAAGGACATTTGCACTCAAATATTTATAGCTGCTCAGTCACAAAGATGTGGAAATAATCCAAGTGCTCATCAACTTATGAATGGGTTAATAAACTGTGGTGTATGTATACCATGGAATACTATCAACCATAAAAAAAAGATGGAGACTTTGCATCTTTTATATTTACCTGGATGGATTTGGAGAACATTCTCTTAATTTGGAGAACATTCATACAAATGGTAAAACAGAACTATAGTCCAGAAAGTAGAAGGGAAGAGGAGAGAGAGGGGTGGGGAGGGGGGGAGATGAGAGAAAGAGAGGGTATTTGGGGGGACCTCACCTAATGTGCATGATGCAATGGTACATTTCAAAACTATTAAGAAAAGAATGGGAAAGCAAAGCATCCCATTGAAACTACAGATACTACATTGAAACTAGTAGATAAACAACTACAGGTCCACATGAGAGAAAAACACAATTAAATTCAACAGGAGGGAGGGAGAGGCCAGGTGAGGGGATTTAGTAAGTTCTCACCTAATGGGCACAATGTAGGGGTACATGGCACACTCCCTGGGCACAGGACTGAACTGCAACTCAGATTTTACCTTACAAATGCAAAGTAACCTAATCAGATGTAACCTCATATTAACTTGCAATAAAAAATAAATAAATAAATAAAATATTGCTTTAAGTAAGGACTATTTCTATTCTATAAAATAAGTAGCTACCCTCTACCTTTATATCCCAAAAACTTACTCTTAAAGAGAAGTCCTTCTTTGCATGTTCTAAATCTCTTTATATTGACCCAATAAACCTTGTAACAGGCACATGGAACTATTAATTAATTCCATAGATGATTGGTCACTCCCTTGGTGAAATTGTCTAAAAAGCACCATCAAGTCACCCAGTGCAAAGATCTTGGTTTCTCATACCATTTTCCAATAAAAGACACCAGGGATCCTTGGGAAAATAATCTAGGAGTAGGATGGGAAATGTACTAGATGAGCATTCTGTAGTATCAGAAAGTAAGAAAGTGCTTAAAATAAAATGATAAGGGTATAAAAGGGACACAGGAACCAAACTGAAAGATCTCTCATGGCCAAACCTGGAATGATTTGAGGAGCAAAACAAACAATGTGGTATTGGATGAAAATCTAAAGCGTAAAATAAATATCCATGAGCCCACATTGATATAAATTAACAACTAAACAAATGGGGGAGAAAAGTTCATCTCCCATACAGAAGAATTCCAAATAATTTGTTTAGCTATTCCTCCCTCAAGAAAGTAATACTTAACTTCCCAGCCTTTGATGGTGGGCTGTATTTAGTAAATTGCTGTCAAACAGGGAAGTACGTAAAGGGAGAGAAAAGCTTCATAGCAGAGAAACTGGCTGATGTTCTTTGGTCAGGTGAACAATTGTAACAACATCAGAGATAAGTCATGTCACTAACATGTGGCCCTTAAATAAGAATGCTGGAAGAATAAGTGCTGGAAAAATGGCACTTTATACCTGTGGTCTGCTCCCCCCAAACCCATAACTACCGTTGAATCATGAAAAAGAAAAGTATTATAAACTGAAATTAAGGGGCATGCTACAAAATACCAGACCAATACTCCTTAAAATCGTTGAGGTCATCAAAAGCAAGGAACATCTGAGAAAACTGTCACAGACCAAAGGCTAAGGAGACAGAACAAGTAAATATAATATGGTACCCTAGGACAGAGAAAATACATTAAAGAAAAACTGGTAAAATATGAATAAGGTATAGAGTTTAATTAATAGTAATGTTCCAATGTTGATTCCTTACTTATGACATAAGCACTATGGTAACATAAGATGTTACAAATAGGAGAAACAGTGTGGATATATGAGATCCCTCTCCACTATCTTTGTCACTTCTCTGTGAATCTGTACCATTCTAAAACAAAAGATTTATTTCCAAAAAACAAGTAAACATCAAGTCTAATGACCAAAGAGTTATTTCAGAAATATTTCTACAGAGAAATATGCAATAAATCAGCCTAACTGTAGGAAATTAATAGTTATATGAATAGAGACCTTTTCGTTGTTTTTAAGGAATTATTCACTGCCCAGGCTAATGTCATCCATAGCTAATGGCCTTCAGCTACATTTTGACGACTCAGCCACATTTCTCCAGTCCCTATTCAAATACCCAGAGTCCGATGGTAACTATCTTCCAAGCCATCAAACAGATGTGACAACAATTTGTGGACAGTAAAACTATGTATAGTGGTTGACTATTATTGTAACAGTTTGAATATCCAACAGTGTCATTTTCAGGAAAGCTTGTGGGCTGGCCCTGGTGATTTACTCAACTTTTAAAATTGATGAATATGTGGAAAAGATCCCTGGGAAAATAAGCCAGTGGGTTGGTGGTGATGAGGTGAGAGTGGAGGTAATAAATAATGTCAAACCTCCCGCTCAAAAATTGGGAAGTTGGGACTTGAGGCTACGCCGAGGACAGGAATTCAGACTCTCCTGTGCAGTTACATTCTTGCCATCTTTTATTCACTTTTTTCAATGACTATTTATTGAGTACCTAAGTTGAACCTGATATCCCTGGCCTATTGCCAAGTGGTTCCTAAATAATCAGAAAAGAAGAAAAGCAAATGGAACCAAAAATGAAATAAATCAAGCCTAGGACCACCAACTACTTGAGTGCAAATATCTCTGGCCCTTCACGTTACCCAACAGTACCTAATGTACAATAGGTGCTTAGTAAATATTAGTTGAGTGAATGAGTGGACACATCAAGGCTTCTTCCCCAATCAGAATAATGGGAGTAGGAGGTTATGTCCAATGGCAAATTAAAGAATAATTCTAAAAGATCCACTTCCTGTGGGTCAAAGGAAAAATTCATTGTTCTTTCCTATTTTCCTTTGTGACCAGTGACTTTGCCCCAATCACCAAATGAAACAAAAATAAAATTATTATTCCCAAGCCTTTGGAATGATCAGCTCCAGAGTGAACCGCAGAGCCTCTTTACCAAACACACTCACCCTGGAGTCCCTGTGAGCTCAGGAGATGCTGAGCACAAGGAGCTTGTTCTCAAGCCAGACACGAAATTCCTATTACAACATTGTTCCTACATTTCCCACGTCTCTCTGGTCTTAAAATTAGTTACACAAGCGCAGTATATCCTTAATATAAATTGAATAATCATTTGTGGATAAATCTTTAAGAGCAAAGCAATCAATAGGATGTTTGGGGGAAAGTACTGAGCTGTAAGTTAAGAGAGGACTGTTCTGTCACCAGGTGTGTCTTTTAGTTATTTATAGGCCTGCAGGCAGGTTATCCCACTTCTCTGTGACTCTGTATAAAACAGGGTAGAGTGAAGAGTAAAACTAAATCATCTCTGCAGTCCCTTTAGGCAAGTGTCTAAAATCTGTAATTCTAAGTATTACTCTAAGAAAAATATGACGAGCTATTCATGTATTGTGCTTACTATGTGTCAGGCACTATTCTATGTATTTTCCAAGTATTGTTTTATCTAATCCTCACAACAGTTGTATTAGGTAGGTATTAGTATTCCCATTTTCAGATGAGGAAACTAAAGCACAGAGAGCTTAAAGATCACAGAAAGTCCTTGTCGTGCATGATACCATGTTAACTGAAACTCAGGCCAATGGAAATCAAGTAAAACAAGGGCACGGGCCTGATAGGCACACATTTCTGGCAACACAATATCTTGAAAATCAGCCACTATCTGTACATGAACACAAGCAGTTCAACTTCAGAGTCTACTTGCTTAACTTCTACTTATACCAATGGTTCTCAAAGGATAGTCCCCAGCTCACACATGTCAGCATCATTGGTAAACTTAGAAGAAATGTATTTCAGAACCCAGTCCAGACCAACAGAATCAGAAGCTCTAGGACTGCAACCCAGTTACCTGTTTGCACAAGCCCTCTGGTGATTTTGATCCAGGCCAAAGTGTGAGAACCACTGCTATACAAGACCGTGGCTCTGTGACTCTCAGTGGATGTGGGGGGGGGAAGGTCATCCTCAAAAACCATCAGCACCTGATGAACTCAGGGTTCCTTAAGCCAAGAGACAAAAGCCTGTCAAGGAAAACCTAAGAAAGCAGGTCAACTTTGCAGGCTGGTTACTTTTTTTTTTTTTAAAGAGATAGGATCTCACTATGTTGCCTAGGTTGGTCTCAAACTCCCAAGCTCAAGCAATCCTCCAATCTCCCCCTCCTCTTGAGTAGCTAAGAGTACAGATGGATACCACTGTGCCCAGCTTTGGTTACCTTTAGAGATAGAATCTTTTTCTTTTAACTACAGCACTTTAATGAACAAAGAATAAGAAAAAAATTCCATTTTTCCCTTAAGAATATTGCCCATGACCTTTTTTTCAAGTTGAAATGTCTTCAGGATATAACCCTGAGTTTACAAAGCACTAGGCAGGGATTTAGGCACATGACTCCAATTAGACTCTGTAGGAAAGACCCAGCTGCAGCCACGACAGATGCTTTGAAGTCTTTACCTCTGGTGGACAGTCTCCCCTTCTTAGACAAGGCGTCTGATATTCTGAAAGTGGTGGAAAACATCTGACAGCCCTCTTAGTTCTCTTTAGGCCCAGTACTGTTGATTTGGTGGCCTTTTTTAAGAAAGATACCAGATTTCCAGCTTACTTTCTTAAACAAACAAACAAACAAACAAACAAAGAAAAAAAACTGCAGGCTGAGATATTTAAATTGCCAAACCAATGGTATCATGGGAGACCATTATAAAATCTTCTCTGAGTTAAGTCTGCATGCCTCAAAGAGCAAAAAATTAATATACTGTCATTACACAGTTGAGAAGGGAAATTAATTTATACAGAAATCTTTTTTTCTAAGGCATGTTCTGACTGCCTGGATACTGCTCCAAATGGGAGCACTATCTGCCTTCCCAAAATAATATACCATATGCCCTAATCTGGCAGAAACAAGGATAATTACATGACTCTGGCAGAGCCAATATGCTTGCTAATAAATGAAAAAAATGAGAACAATGCAAATCAAAGTTAAGTTCAATGGTTATTCAGAATTGTGGTAGGAAAGCTACCTGCAATGACTAAACATAGTGACAAGCAGAAAATGGGTCTCTTGAATAGATTTAAAAAGCTAAAGCTACTGTGAGGAGACCCATTTATATCAAGGAATATTATCAGGGGAAAGGTAGTTGTTTCTGAATATGTGAGGCAGTCTCATACTACATAAGATTCCAAGCCATCAGGTAATTTCCATTCTAATAATCCACTCTAATAGGGATTCTATGAGGGTTCTCAATAAAACAAAGCCCAAAATGCCAAATTCAACACAAGTACCTTCATTTTAAAGCAGAGAAAACCAAACGCAAAATGTGGAAATTGCATTAGTACAAACCTACTTCTGATGTTGGGACCAAAATCATGAAAAATTCTAACCTATAGTAAAAAAAAAAAATTACCATCTACTAAGTGTATTCTTCAGAGTTCTCCTCTTTAGATGAGTGATTTTTTTCTTTTTCCTAATCATTTTCTCACAAAGCTACTGAGAATTCTCATTTTTAAGCTTCCTGATCTCGACATGCATTAAAAACTGCTAAGTACCTGGAACTATCAAGGCTGACTATGGAAGAGAGAGATGAGGAAACCGGAGAATTTGGTGTTTGTTTTACCTTAGAAAATATCTAATTTTTTATGAGAAATTTTTTTCTACAATTTTTCTGTTATCTCCCATACTAATAAGCCCTCTTCCCCAACCCCAGCAAGCTTTCCTATCTTTAGAAAAGAAAAAGAACACTGTCCTGGTATTTGAAGGAACATCAGTGTAGGGAGACCCAAATTAAAATCCCCCAGGCTCCGATGTGCTATTACTGAGAACCAACCGGAATCCTGGTACTGCAGTGGGGTGAGATGTAGGTCATGGCAAGCCTTTCATGAGGGGCTTCAGCTTAGAAGCCCATCTTGTTTTCAACCACAGGGAAAAATCAGTCATTAGGAACATGAACTCTTAGAGTCTCTCCCAGAGTCATTCAGGAGGAAGATGGTGGCAGATGGGGGATGCCAGCAGATTTGAGCTCTGTCTGTATGAACACCTTCACAGGTGTACAGAAGAAAGCAGCAGAGGTGAAATATTTACATATTTATAAATCCCTAGACATTAACAACCTTGCCGGATTCATTCCATGCATTCTTAAGACTAGTCCCAGGAAAGAAAAGATAAACATGGTCCTTGATCACGAGGTGGCCCTAGATCTAGGAAATCAGGCAGAGTCCAACCAAGATCTCTGCTGTGTGAAATGGGAAGGAATCAGGGAAGGAACCCATCTTTATTATTGCTTCAGGGATAATCTTTGGCAATCACAGAAGAGACTATTATAAGCCCTGATTGTAATAGATTGTAATTAGCCATTGATCTAATATGACATTCCCTAGAACACTTTCCACACCATTCCCAAGAGACGATCTTGGGAAGGTTAAAAACAAACCAACAAACAATAAAACAACCAATCTTTATTTTCAACTAAACTTTGGAAATCCTTTATTCTTAGACATTCAAAATGTCCACTGGCTTGGCAAAGGTTCTGAAAAGTACTGCAGTAAAGAAAGCTGCTAAATATTGTTTAACCCATTTCCCTAACTTCTTTGGCCATAGAATCCTGATATTCTCCAATACTTACATCTTATATAATCTACATTTTTCCTTCATTATATAACATAGTGCAACTGAGTTAGGGGAAACTGCTTATTTGCTATTTTAATGTTGTATTAAACAATAGTGCATCTCTTTTCCTGTGTGGAAGGAAGGTGATTTCCTCTTAGAAGGACTGGAAAAAAAATAAAAATAAACTGGATTGGAGTGTCTATGAGGTTCTGTTTGATTTAAATCTTTTTTTATTTATTGTTCTTGTGCCTGGAAGCCAAAGTCAGACGTGCTTTTCTATAAAGACTAACATAAAAGGCACTTTTTTTTTTACTGTAGGTCAGTCTCTGACAGTCCAAAGCAAACCTGGGAAGACTGAGGACAGTTGTGAGGAGGGCAGGGAACTGGGAGTGTTTCCGAGAAGAGAATGATTTTTGATTTCTGGTCCAGCTTATTTTCTTCCTGTGGTTTAGGACAAGATCTAACTCTTTTATAAAGTGGAGCTACTGAGGCGCTTACCTGGATTCATTTCTATTCAAAACAAATTCTAATTGTGAAACAGAATTACAGTTGACCCCTGAACAACACAGGTTTGAACTGCATGGGGCCTCTTACATGAGGGTTTTTTCAGTAAGTACAGTCGGCCCTCCCTGTCTGTGGGCTCAGACTCTTCACATCAATATAGTATTTGTGACATGCAAAACATGCAGAAACAGAAGGCTGGCTTTTTATCCAGGTGAGTTCCACAGGCCCAACTTCATGACTTGAGCATTGCCAATTTTGGTATCTGAGGCGGTCCTGGGACCAGTCCCTCTGGATACAGGGACAGCTGCAGGGACAACTGCAGTTCTTGCCTTTTCACCTCCCATCTTGTCTTGGGCTTACCTACTTAGTAGCATCTCAGTGTGGCTCAGCTGCCTGTCTCTACCAATTCTCAGCCCAAAACTCAGACTGAAATGCAAAAAAAAATTCCTTGCTAAAATAACGATGGCTTTTGAATCTGCCCTTAATTTCTATCTGTACTAGTCAGCTATTGCCACCTGATGCCACATAACAAAGTACCTCGAAACTCACTCACAGTTCTGGATCTGCTGGGAAGCTGCTGATCGACTGTCTTGGCTCAGGCTATGGGTTACATTCAGGTCCCCTCCACATGTTTATTCAGGCTGAACCCCAGGCAGGACAGGCAACAGATATTTAGGCATTCTTTCCTTCTAATACATCACAAGAGAGTTTGCCCAACAACCCAGCAGGCTTCTGTTTCTGTTATATCTGCCAATGTTCTACTGGCCAGAGAAAGTCATAGCCAAGCTCAACATCAATAGGGTAGGAAATGGAGAGAGAGGTTACTCAATACTTAGTAAGCGATAATTCAAACTATATCATGCATCTGTCCCACTGCTTCTCCTTGCACTGTATATTTTTGGGTCCCTTCAAACTACCTGGATGGTTTTGACTGCTTGTGTTCTGCCTGCTTTCTAACTTTCAGGGGCCTTCTGGGATGTCAGTCAAAATGACAGTGCTGCAGTGGACACACAGAAGCCAAAATTTTATCAGGGGGGATAAGATAAGTACCATATGGAACTGAAGGTAGACAGAGCGTGGGCATAAACCCTGGTGTGAGGAGTGGCCAGAGTGATGTAAGGAAGCCCAATTCCATCTTCCAGGCTAAAGGAGCCCAACAGACATGACAGCAAGAGATAAGCCTCAGCACGAAGGAGCTGAGTTGACCCTGACGCAGGATGGAGCTCAGAAAGGCAAGGAGATGTAGTTTGTGTTCCTGACTAGTTCCCCCTTGGTCATCAGGGTCTCATTTTGTACTATTCCAGGCCACTTTGCTAGAGTAACCCACTGCCCCACCAGGAGGCCCAGGTACCCTGCCCCAGGGCAGCAAGCTAACGGCAGCTCTACCTAACTTCTGACTTACTTCCAGACTAAAGAGCGGATGCAAGAGGTGATTGTTAAGTCCCTTGCTCCAACATCAGTTTAGCATTCTCAAGAATTAAAAGATATGCCCCAGCATCCTTGCAAATGATTTCCTATTTTCCCCAAAGCCAGAATTTCCCTAACTCTGCTTCACATTGGAATCACTTACAGATCTTTGAAAAATGGCTGCTATGCCCAGGCATTCTGATTTAATGGATATGGGGTAGGCCTGGGGACCAGAATTTTTAAGAACAACAAAGTTTGGGACCCACTG
Source organism: Loris lydekkerianus (assembly GCA_963574355.1). Classification (NCBI taxonomy): domain Eukaryota; kingdom Metazoa; phylum Chordata; class Mammalia; order Primates; family Lorisidae; genus Loris; species Loris lydekkerianus. The sequence continues at coordinate 21,796 of CAUYPK010069824.1, read as the reverse complement.
GTCTGAAAACCGAATCCAGTTGGTTAGACTGTGATATGAGTTTGTTTCAAATTTACAACGCAGTTTTGGATAGGCAGAAAGGGACCCCAAGCCGAGTTTGTATGTGAGTTGGAGAGACCCCAGTTGCTCTGCATAAGAAAATACAGGTTCATAGTCCCATAATCTGAAACCCTCAAGGCTCTAAAAACTGGAAGGTTTTCAAAACTCAACAGCAAAAGACCCTGACCTGACTTGAACTCACTTGGTAGCAAGACCCAACTATTTATAGTCTTTCTTCATCACACTTAGTGTGAATATTCATCTGTTTTGCCAGGAAAAGTATTAACGCATTTGATTACAGAATGCTTTTCCAGACCCTGCTGTAGTTGCTACATAAGGTATGTGTACCTTTCTACATTCTGGAAATTTCTGAATTCAGAAAACAAATGTGTGGCCCCAGGGGTTTAGCCTAAGGAAATATGGACTTACAGAAGGAGTTTATTTTACTGCTCCTTGGATATAAACACCAGAGAGAATAAAGAAATAGAAGAGAGAGTAAAACTACCAAAGAACATGGCCCTTGTGTGACGTAGACAAAAGTGTCCCATCTGAGTGGACTGATTAGAGAAAAGGACCACCTCTGGGAAAACACAGCCCTTCACTAAGGCTCCCAGCATGACAAGCAGATCACAGGCTGAATTTCATCGTCATTCCCCTTCCTTGGTCAGGTTTTTGTGCAGTATACAAACTACACAACCATTCAGGGGGCCTTACCAGGCAATTTTTATAACAGCTAGAACTTGAGATGTAGAAATAAACAAAGCTCTAAATCCAGGGGTGTCTAATATTCAATTTTTAGTTGTTTCCATTAATGAAATGAAGTTGGCCCTGCCTCTCAACCTTTAGCAGAGTCTACACCTGAAAGCTTTGGGTTGAAATGAATAGGGTGACCTGTGTGGGGCATACACGTGAGATGGCATGTAGAGGGCAGCACACATGGGTTGCATGTGTAGAATGGTACACAGGCAAAGGTGGCAAGCAGGGGAGGGCCAGAGTTCTTAAGATGGGGTGTGAGACATTCCACACACTGTTAAATATAGTTGAAGCAAATTTCCTTCAATTCTTAAGGAACAATGTCTAGTATAACCCCAATTAATGTCTGAGCTACAATAACAAGCCTCATAACAATCTTAGGAGAGAGGAGGAAGCTAAAACAGGTTAGGTCCCTTGCCCAGTAAATGTAGCCAAGGAGTAGCAAAGCCAGTTTTCAATCCAGATGCTTCTGATGCTAAAGCCAATGCTCAGAGCTGCTGCTCTGCATCTACCTCACAGCAGCTGTCACAGCACTTAGCGCTCAAAGGCCACCACAGCAAAAACAAAAATGGGCCCTTTGCCTATGGGAGGAGCTTCTTAAAACCAGGCCTTATCAAACTAAACCGTAATAAACACCTCATCAGACTAACATAAGCATGTGAAACACTTGACTAGCGTACTCATCTGCTCATTCACATTTCTGTAGACTCTACAGCACAAATGTACTCCTATTTCCAGCTGTATTTTAAGGAGAAATGTTTTGCTTTGGGTGCTTTCAGGATCCATTAAACTGAATCTCACCAGTATCTCTCAGAACTAAAAACATCCTATGTACCAGGCAAAACTGAAAATAATCTCACAACATTGTTTATCTGCAAGGGCCGTTTCCATTATCTATACCACTATGAATATGTAACAGACCATGAGAAATCCAAGCAGCCAGGATGCAGCAGTACCCTGACCTACGGCCAGTCACACATGCAGTTGTTTGCTTACACCCCTATCAGACTCAGCCACTAAATTGCACTAGTGATTGATATGGCACTTAATAAGCAACATAGATAAATTGGAAAAATAAATTTCCTGCTGTTAGTGACCATGGCAAACACTGCTGATTGGCTACTGTGTCAATAGCTAACTATACATCAAAAATTTATCCTTGCTGAGCATGGTGGCACATGCCTGTAGTCTTAGATACTCTGAAGAGTGAGGTGGGAGGATCCTTAGAGTCCAGGATTTTGAATACAGCCTGCAAAACATAGCCTTTCTCTTAAAAAAAATTAATTGAAATTAAAATTAAAACAAAAATGTATCCTCCTTCCCAAAGGGGATTGTGGGGTGCTGGTTATTTTCTGTTGGTAGATCTGGATATTAGTCACACAGGTATGTTTGTGAAAGTGTGTTGAGCTATCCATTTAAAATACAAGCACTTTTCTGATTGTACATTATATTTCAATTGAAAGTTTGTTTTTTAAATTATCCAGTCTATACAATATAAGTGATAAGAAGAATAAACTAAGAAAAAACTTATATTCCTTTTCAGGTACAGTGTTGCTCCTGGAAGCAGCTGCCCAGGCAGGAACTTCATTCTCAGAACCACTGGCTTCTAGACAGTGCTGTGTGGGTGGTTCTCCCCAGTGGAATGTAAAAAAGAAGTGATACGTCTAAGCCACTGTGTGCTGTCTCTACACTCTCTTCCCACCTGCCCCACAAATGTAAAGGATTCCATTGCCCTAGGGAAAGCCAGAGCGACATGTTGAAGGCTGACCTGACCAAGAACACCACCTTGGACTTTCAGCAGCCTAGAAATAAAATTCTGTTGTATCAAGGCATTAAAATTTTGGAGTTTCATTGTTAAAGCAGTTAATAGTACCAAAATGTATGCATCTACCTAAAATGCATTCACTCCTTCTCTCTAATGAAACCTTATTTTTGTTTAGGTTGACAATATGGTCAATTAAAAATAGCAACCTCCATAGCTTCTTTTACAATGGGATGTGGCCAGGTGAGATATAAATGGAACTTTCTGAGTAAGACTTGCAGTCAAGTCCTTGAAAGTATTCAGCTGTATCTTGTGTGGAGCACAGATATGCTACATGGAGGTGCAGCAGCCACTTTGCAACTTTTAGAGCAAGATGGCCATGAGCACCTCTGTGAAAACCACTCAGTCTAGGAATAGAAATCTCCCACCATGTTTTTTCCTGATCACAATCCATTCTCTCCCCCTAGGAGTAACTACCATCCTGCTCAGTCTTTGTTATTTACAGTATTACCTAATCCCCCACACACACACATCCAGCACCCATATGCACAAACTTTCCTTCACCAAATGGCAGTTGGATATAAGGAAGAGGGTATTCAAGTGTCCTCATGCAATGACATAGTGGGGTCCCCAGACTGACACAGTCTCCTCTGACGGTGTGCCTCATCCTCATGAGAGAGAATATCAGGATTGACAATTCCGAAAAGGCTCCCTTTTCTACTTGTCTCTTCCTCTGAGTCCTCATCACCCCTGAAACATCTCACCAGAAAGAACAAGTGTCTTGTGTCTTAGTCTCCTTCCCAATTTCAGCTTTGTGGCTAAGCCTAAATGGGGATAAGTATTTCTTTCTTTAATAAATAAGAGAAAGTCCAGGAAGACTAACTTTTGCTATGTTAAAAGATACCTAAAGGAATTTAGATATATCTCCCTTTTCTACAATGCCTAATGCTTGAACCTATCTCTTGCTAAAGAAGTCAAGAACCTAACCTTTGGGTCCTGAATTGCTAAACCACCAGGCTGATAGTTCAAAGAGAATTCAGAAGCTTAAAATAATAAGCACTTATTCTGTTCATGAATCTTCAGGTCAGCTGGGCAGGTTCTTTTGATCTTGGCTAAGCTCACTCATGCATCTGCAGTCCAGATGTGGACAAGCTACTTTGGTCTGCTTATTTTAGCTTGGCTGTCTCTCACATGCCCATATGACTAGTCATATGACAATGTGTAACCCCAGAGCTGCCCACCCAATACACAGCTGATTGCACTAGTCATATGACTAGTCATATGGGGGTCATATGACTACTCACTCTCCTACAATGGTCATGGCTGCTCTGTGGGTCTCATTCTCTGGCAGACTAAGCTGTCCAGGTTCTCAGGGCAATCACAAAGGAATAGGGGAGAAAGCAGAAATGCACAGAGGCTTTCACAAGCTTCCATTTATCCTAACTCAGCTAATATCCCCTAGACCAATGAAAATCACATGAAGCCCAGATTTAAGTCATGGGGAAACAGATACTCTCTCTTTAGTGAAAGAAAACTGCAAAGTCATAAGGCAAGGGCATGGAATTAGAGAGAGTAAAATAATTGGTACCATCAGTGCAAACAACCTGCCATATCCACCATCCGTCATTGATTTAGAACAGTTCCCCAGTACTGCCACGCTAGTCCATAGACTTGGGACTACAGCAAGGCCTCAGGCAGAGTCACAGATACTTAGAGTACCACAATATTTACAATTACTGAAATGGTGAGGGCAGAGGGGATATGGATGGGACTCAGTAGTCAATCTACAATTTAGTGGGTAGTCCATGATACCTGAGCCCATGAGGTTCTCACTCAGGAATTAGTACCAGAGGTCTGCACAGTTGTGATAGTAAAAAAAAAAAAAAAAAACAAAAAAAAAAAAAAAAAAACATCAATTAGCAGGACAAAGAGAGAGAGAAGTAGAGTTTCTAGGTCCTAGGTCTGGGTGTACTTTATAGTATCTAGCTATTGCATTGCACAATGAACACCATTTTCTTGAAAATACCTAAGTGAATCTCCGTGCGTGTATCAGTTTGTAAAAAATGGGCCCAATTCTTCATCTTTCCCTGTATCTATGCCCCTTTGCAATGTGATTTTGTAGGCCATGCAATCAAATGTCTATTTCCATGCTCTTTGAATCTGAGCTGGCCTTGTCATTTCCTTTGGCAATATGATACAATAGAAGTGATAGTGAATGAGTTCCAGTCTGGGTCTCAAGAGATGCAAAATTCTGTCCCATTTTTTGAATCCCTGCCAGGGCCACACACACAAAAAAAAAAAAAACCCTGCTTCAGACTGAGAGGAGACAGGTGAAAAAGAGCAGTCATTTCAGTCATCCTCACCATCATTCTAGATCAATGGTTCTCAACCTACCTAATGCCGCGACACTTTAATACAGTTCCTCATGTTGTGGTGACCCCCAACCACAAAATTATTTTTGCTGCTATAGCAACAAAAGAGTCATGGCATTAGGAAGGTTGAGAACCACTGTATCTAGACCCTTCACCAGGGCCAACCTCAAGCACATGAGACTACATGATATCAGCAGAGCTGCCCACCCAACACGCAGCTGATTATAACATAAGAGGTAGTCTAGCCCTGACCAGAACTTCCTAGCCAATTCATAGGCTTTTTTTCCTATGATGTATCAATGTGGTAGGTTATATTGATTGATTTTCAAATACTGAGCCATCCTTGCATTCTTGGGATAGATTCCACTTTGTTGAACTGCATTATTCTTTTTATATACTGCTGAATTCAATTTGGTGATATTTTGTTGAAGAGGTTTTTATTTGTGTCAGTGATCTTTGTTTTCTCTTCTTGTACTATCTTTGTTTTGTTTTTTTGTTTGTTTGTTTGTTTGTTTGTTTGTTTTATATTGTTGGGGATTCATCGAGGGTACAATAAACCAGATGTGTTTGTTTTTTTATATCAAAGTAATGACAGCTTCATAATATGAGTTGGAAAGTATCTCCTCCCTATCTAGTTTATAGAAAAGATTTTGTAGTAATGGTATTATTTCCTCATTAAATGTTTGACAGAATCCACCAATAAATAATTTTGGTACCAAGGAGACAGAGTGAGATTCTGTCTGAAAAAAAAAAAAAAAAAAAAAAAAAGAATCTTGGGTCTGGAGTTTTTTAAATAAGGTTTCTAAATATGGATTCAATCTCTTTAATAGCTAGAGAACTATTCAGGTTTTCAACTTCTTCTTAAACAAATTTTGCTAATTCTTTTCTTTCAAGGAATTAACCCATGTCATGTATGTTGTTGAATTTATGTGTGCAGTTATTTGTAGTTTTTTCTTATTATGCTTTAAAGTATACAGAGTCTATGGTAAATTCCTATTTTATTCCTAATATTGGTAATTTTGTGACTTCTCCCCTTTTTTCCTAGAGAGTATGGCTGGAGGTATATGAATTTTATTGGTCTTTTCAAAGAGTTATTTCTCTTTCATTGATTTCCCCCTATTTTTCTGTTTCTATTTCATTGAATTGTGTTCATATCTTTATTTCCTCCCTTCAGCTTTCTTTGAATTTGTTTTGATCTTCTTTTATGAAATATTTAAGACAGATTTCTTTTTTTATTTTAACCAGTTTCCCTAAGACATGTCTGGATTTTCTTCTTTTTAAATACTATATACATTTAATGCCACAGATTTTCAGTTTCTGCCGCACATGTTTTGAAGGTATTTTATTAGGTGCACATACGCTAAGAATTGCTATGTCTTTTTAGAGAAGATTAGAGAGATTATGCAATATCCTCTTGATCCCTGATAATTTTCCCTGTTCTGAAGTCTGCTTTGTTTGAAATTAATACAACTACTCCAGCTTTCTCTGGATTAGTGTTAGTATGGCATGCCTTTTAATTATTATGGGTACAAAACAGTTTGTATATCTTTATAGAGTACCTTGATGTTTTGATACAGGCATACAATGTGAACTTACCAAGTAAGGGTATTTGGACTACCCATCACCTCAAGCATTTGTCATTTCTCTGTGTTAGGAACATTCCAATTCCACTCTTTTGGATATTTGAAAACACATAGCATATGTGACTATAGCCACTCTGTTGTGCTATCAACTATTGTTCCTTATAACTAACTATATTTTTGTACACATTAACCATCCCCACTTTATCCTCCCCTCCACCCCACCCTTCCCAGCCTCTGGTTATCACCATTCTACTATCTGCTCCATGAGATCAGTTGTTTCTTAATATTTAGCTCCCACATATCAGAACATGTCAGATTTATCTTTCTATGCTTGGCTTATTTCCCTTAATGTAATGTTCTCCAGTTCTGTCCATGTTGTTATAAATGACAGGATTTCATTTGTTTAGTGGTTATATAATATTCCATTGTGTTTCTGTAGCATATTTGCATTATCCATTCATCCACTGATGGACATTTAGGCTGATTCCAAATGTTGACTATTTTTCAACAGTGCTGCAATAACTATGGGAATGGAAGTAACTTTTCAATATTTGAATTCCTCTTTTATATATATATACCTAGCAATGGGGTTGCTGGGTCATAGGGTAGTTCTATTTTCGGGTTTTTGAGGAACCTCTCTGCTATTCTTCATAGTGGTTGTACTAATTATTATAATAACATTCCCACCAACAAACAGCATATGAGCATTCCCCTTTCTCCACATCCTTACACCATTCATCATTGCCTGTCTTTTTGATGAAAGTCATTTTAACAGAGATAAGATGATATCTCATTTTGTTTTTGATTTTCATTTCCCTGATGACTAATGATATTGAGTATTTTTTCATATACCTGTTATCTATTTGTGTATTTTCTTTTTAGAAATGTCTATTTAGATACTTTGCCCTTTTTTTAAATTGGATTGTCTGATTTTTTCCTATTGAGTTTTTGAAGCTTCTTATATATTCTGGTTATTAGTTCTTCTTTGAATGCTTGGTAGAATGAGCAGTGAAGCCATCGGGTCCTGGGTTTTTCTTTGATGGAAGACTTTTTATTAATGTTTCTATCTTGTTATGTGTTATTGGTTTGCTCAGATTTTAGATATCTTCCTGGTTCAATTTTGGTAGGTTTCATGTGTTTAGAAATTTATCTATTTTTCTAGGTTCATCTTTTTTATTTTTAGTATATCTGTGTCTTAATAATTAAAGTGAGTTTTGTAATAAAATAAAAAGTTGAGTCTTATTTTTTCATGCACTCTGACAGTCTCTGCCCTTTAATTGGTTGTATTTAGACCATTCATAGCTAAAGTGACTTGGAAGTATTTGGACTAATATCTACCATATTTGTAACTGTATTGTATTTGTTGCCTTTGTGTCTTTTTTTTTATTCCCTCTTTTTCTGTTTTCTCTGGTTTTAATTGAGCAATTTATATAACTCCATTTTCTCTCCTTTCTTAGCAGCCAACCATACTTCTTCTTAATTTTTTTTACTGGATGCCCTAGAGTTTGCAATATACGTTTACAACTAATCTAAGTTTATGCAGTACAAATACCTTCGAGGATTCTCAATTTCTCCCTCCCATTCCTTATAAAATTGCTGCCATTTACATCATTTATCCATAAGCTACATTATCCAATATATTATTTTGAAGTTATCTGTGACATAAATTAAGAATAAGAGGATGAAGAAGGGGAGAGAGAGTGACAGAAACCTACCTAATGAGTGTGACAAGCACTATTTGAGTGAGGGACACATTTATAGCCATGATTCAAATATTACAAAAGTGATCCAAGTAACCAAAACATTTGTACCCCCTTAGTATTTTGAAATTAAAAAAGAAAAGAAGCTTTGTAAAATAATTCTGAATTTGTATTAGCTGTAGATTGTACTGTTGAAAACTATTTTTGTTTTCCCTTCTGTGTGTATACATGTGGGTGTGTGTTGTATTTTTTTCTGCCATGAACTGACAAGCCATCCTGAGTGGTCTTGGAACACCGCTTTTCCCCTCTGTGGGTCATTTGCAAGTGCTGCTGCTGCATGCACAGTTTTTGTCTATTTGCTAATTTTTATTGGTTCTAGTTTTTGTTCAATACACTTGACTTTTCTGCAAAGAAAGAGAGAAAGAAAGACAGAAAGAGAAGAAGAAAAAGAAAAGCCGAGACACTTTAGAACTGGGCGGTGGTCTCTGGCCCTTCCTGCAGCCCCTTCCTTCCTGCGCTCTCTTCATGGCTACCTGACCTGCGTCTCCACACCTGCTCTTGCTTCCAACTGCTTTACCCCTCACCCGCATTTCCTCTGCTAAGTCCTTTGCACAGACATCCTGACTTGGCATCTGCTTCTCAGAGGACCCAAACTGAAACTACACACACACACACACACACACACACACACACACACACACACACACACGCGGTCTGACAATTAAGTTCATGAACTCGTCCTAGAAAAAGTGCCACATACCTCATTGCTGAATATTGCTCCAGTCACCTTCCAAGTGCTCCCTTTGGGAAGCTGCACACTGACACCAGTGCCTAGTCCACCCTTCAAAGCAATTTTGGAACTCTTTTTCTGGAATGACCATCAGAGCTGTCATCTTACAAAGTTCTGACAATTAGTTCGTGTTTTCCTTGACAGCTTGTCAGCACTTATTCAGGTTTCATAACTTTGGCATTGCAGCCTCTCCCAGCTCTGTTCATACAGATGTGTGACAGTGTCTTGCTGAGTGGCGTTCATTATTGTTGCACGCTTTTGTGTACCATAAGATGACAGCTCTGATGATCATTCCAGAAAAAGAGTTTCAGAATTGCTTTGAAGGGCAGACTGGGTGCTGGCATTGATGTATAGCTTTCCAACAGAGTACTTCAAAAGTGACCATAGTGATATTCAGCAATGAGGTATGTTGCACTTTTTTCAGGATGAATTTGCAAACTTAATTGTCATACCAGACATGATTGCTGTCTCATATATCTCATTGTCTTCCTGGAGAAATGGATAAACAACTCCTTCAAAAATATAATTTAATGTGACAATCCCATGATGGCAGTAGATATATACCTCTTGGGGATGAAGATAAGGAAACAACTTCCCATCTGGAGAGAAGTGTATAGTAAAGAAGGGTTCAAGGAAATAACGACTTTTAGGTTAGATCCCAAAGGGATTGTTAGAATGACAGATAAGAGTATTTCAGAAAGAGAATATAAAGACACAGAGGCATTAAAGTATTTAATATGCTTAGGAAATAATGTATTTGTTCATTCCTGGAAGGTGGTTTCACTGATATAAAAAAAATTTTTTTAAACATGCATCGGCAAGACATTCCTGGCTCAGAGCTCCCCATTTCAAGGGGCCTTCCAGCCTCTGTTTTTCTAAGAGCAATGAAGAGAAGCAACCATTGCAAGCCTCATGACCCATCTCTCTTTTTCTTCACTCTCTCCAAACTCTCCCTTCCATCTGTATTTTTATTGTATATAACATGTGCCAGTTATCAGACGTATCCTCGGGGACAGATCTACAGATATAAGTATGACATAAAGTTTCTGAGAAAAACAGAACTCTGCAGGGAACTAAGAGGCCTTCCTTGCCCCCTATTCTTATCTTTCTAAGAGACAAAAATTGAGAAGGAACAAGGTGAAGTGTATCAGAATGGAGCTAAGTCAGTGCTGGCATGCTCTGCTGTGGGGTACAAGTTTCTTTGGATCTAATCCTACTAAAAACTGTGAGGCGTGGTGCACCCTTGATAGACACATTCCTGCATTTTGAGGAATATCACTTACTTACTACAGGAGCTGTGTTAGGTGGAGAAATCTCAGATATACAGAAAGACAAACTAGAAAATAAAAAAGTGCTTATAATTCTATGACCCAAGACAGTGAATAAGAGTGTGCGTGTTTGAAATAAATAGGATCACAGGATAGAATAGTTTATAAATTGCTGGTGTTATTTAATACTGTATCATGTGTTCTTTGTACCATTATGAATATTTATCCTGCCTTATTTCTGAGATAGTTTTCTCTTTTTATTTTTTGCTCTTTCATGTCTGACATCTTGGAGATTAAGCTCCACAGTGGCAGAAACATTTATTCATATAAATGCCCTCAGCAACTAACACTGTACCTAGTTATTGCAGAAAGGCCAGTCAAAAGAAAATCACATAAAAAGATCATTAGCCACATCTCTGCAACTAGAAGTTTCTCATTTTACACCCTACTATTCAACTTTATCAGAAAGAAAACAAACACAATTCATGTTAATATCAGTAATTCCTTTATTCTAAGTACTTCTTAGCATATATTGGCATCATTAAAAATGAAGTCTTTCCTTATGCTTACTGGACAGTACTGTACCATGAAATTAAATGCCAGGATTATAATTTAAAACCAGGAATATGGTCCAGTTTTTCAAGAATGATAGCAAAATATTAATTATTCTCTAATTACCCAAGATAAGAGTCTGGATTAATTTTTTCCTAGAAATACCTAAAATATTTCTGGTAGATATCAAAACAATGAAGGGAGCCTTCTAATAAATTCTCAAAAATATATTCTATATAATGTTGAAGCACCCTCCAGACACAATTAGCTCTACCTTGACTCTGTCGGCACGATTGTTGAAAAGTCCGATCCGTCTAATGGTGCTGAGGATGGGATCCGTGGAGTCATCAATCATGTTGTGAGTGGTCACAGGGGGCAGTGACTGTCGCTGTATGACAGGGAAGGAAATGTCAGTTGCAGAAAGAATTAATAAGTGTGACTAATTGCAACAACAGGTCCTTGCTCGACATTTCACCCAAGCTTTATGCCATCAGTGTTTTGAGATGATAGGAATGATGATGACCAAGTTTTGTGTGTTTCAAGATAATGGGCTGGAGAATTTCCTTCCTCTATTGTGACTATGTGAAGCATTTGTTTGTCACCTGCAGCCATTATATGAAAGGCTTGGATTTCATGACTGCTTCTGGAACTTATTTGGAATATAAGAGTGTCCTGAAATCCTGACTCAAGATTAATTTTACAAGTTTCTTATAGTAGGGATATCCCCCAGTACCTGGTAACTTTTCTTGTTTTTGAGACAGAGTCTCACTGTGTTGCCTGGGCTAGAGTGCTGTTGTGTCAGGCTTGCTCATGGCAACCTCAGACTGTTGGACTCAAGCGATCCTCCTGCCTCAGCCTCACAAGTAGCTGGGACTACAGCTACCTGCCACAATGTCCAGTTAATTTTTCTATTTTTAGTAGATACAGGGTTTTGCTCTTGCTCAAGCTGGTCTTAAACTCCTGACCTCAAGCAATCCAGTGGTCTCAGCTGCTCAGAGTGCTGGGATTACAGGCGTGAACCATTGTGCCCCCCTCTGACACCTCATTGTTGAAACAAGAGTTTTGGTGCAAGCCTAACAGATTTGTTTTACCTTTTTTGCAGTAATATTATTTGACTGACACACATTCACTTTTCCTCTGTTGTGTTTCAAATTCTATAATTATGGAAGTATTTAGAACATTTTTGTTATTATTACACTATACACAGTTTTTCAATTGGATATACTGGTTTCAAAAGAATTTTGTGAATAGAACAACATTTCGTGAAATTTTTTTTTTTATTAAGTCATATATACATAGATCACGAATACATTTATGCCTTTGTGGGATTCAATGTGTTATTTGTACAAACGGGCATGCTTACATCCTGCTAATTCACATAGCTTTCACCTCATTTACTTAATCATAGCGTTAAGACATTTGTGTTCTATACTTGATAGATTTGACTTGTACCCTTGAAATATGCTCCATAGATGTGGTCCCACCATTAACCCTCCCTCTTGCAGTGTCATGAGATTTTTAAAAGGAGCCCTTAAAATCACTCATGGAAAAATACAAACTCATAATTTGACTATATAAAAATGTTTCTTCTAGCTCTTAGGTCTAAAAATGTTCCAAAATAGCATATTTCAATAAATTGAAATATTAATTTAGATTGATTTTAATAATTATCATAAATGGGAGGCACTTTTTTCCTTATTACCTGTGTTGAAAAGATGGCTCTTTTCATAATTGTTAAGTCATCTCGATCCAAAATATTGTTCAAGTCAGGAATTTCACCTCTGTGGGGAAAACAACATTAATAATAACAAAAACAGTTGGCAACAATTCAGTGCTTCCTGAGCATCAAACATAAGTTATATATTTTACTTATTTTAATAATGCTTTAATAAATACATACACATTTAATATATATTACATCAATATATATTTTGAAATAAAATCTCATGAAATCTTCCTTGGCTTCAGGATGACCCATTACCCCTTAATGTGTTCCCTACTGAACTAGAAACTGCCTGCAAATATAAATGTGTCCTCATTTCTATAAACTGTTTACAAGTTTTGTCAAATGAATAATAAAATACTGCTCACATGACTTAACACATCTTCAAAGACTAGTAATTCCTTTATATTTGGAACAAAATATACATTACAGTGTCTGAGTTTATAATGTAGTGTCTGAACTGTCAAGTTTGAATAGTATTTCAAGCACCTACCTTAATAATGCATCATAGAGTTTTTTCCCAAACTTTTCCTTCACAGAATGTACAGTGTCCCTGTTTGGAATGGAAAGATCTACAATTTAAACAGTATCACAATTTTTAACTTTGATTTGTTAGGACAATGCTGTTGCTTTGACATTCTTTGAAATCACAGATCTCTCTTTTATAGCTGCTTCTATTATTTAAGTATTTGCCAATTTGGCTTGGTTCAAGTCTCCAGAGCTTTTCACAGAACACTCTGAACAGCCCAAAGAGCTTAAACTTTTTTTCTTGATAATAATGGGAGTAGGATAGAGAGCAGGAGGGTGAAGTAGACAGGGGTATAGATGTACAGCATGGGACTTAGTTGATAATTGCTGAATCTGAGCTGTGATTATGCAGGGGATCAATCTCTTTACTTTAGCATATGTTTTTAAATTTCAACACTAGAAAGTTTAAAATATTTTTTGATTTCTCTTTAAATATTTCTTCAGAAGGTAGCTCATCTCCAAGTTCATATAACATCTATAATGTTACACAATCTAACATGGTAGCACAATCTAACATGGTAGCATAATGAGTAGAGAGCCAAGTAGTATTTATACTGTAATAATCATAAAGAAAAAAATGTACCCCACAGAGATTGTGCACTTTTAAAAAATCCATTTACTCTTATCACTTGAGAACATTCTCAGGATGTTAGATTACCATAGCTGTTTTCGCACTGCCTGTCCTTTTAGGGTTTCCACATTGAAATTATTTGTCTTGGCAGGCATGATGAAAAACACCACCACCGTGACATCACTTTTGTGCATCTGATGAGGGATTAGAAAACACAACAAAGTCAATGATCCAAAATAAAAAAAAAATTGTAGCACATGGTCCTTAAACTTTGACGAGTTGTGTTTTAAGATATCATTAGATTAAGACAGTCCATGATTCACAGAGAAATTATTCTCGAGACTTTTTCAGATATTTTAATCTAAATCTGAATTTCAAAAAACATTCGTCAATTAACAGTTGGCAAATTCATACATAAAATATTTTGATACATCATCTAAAATATGTAACAAGTGCTATGAATATCACCGTGCTTCTCTGTAATTAAAAAATATTACTACTTAAATGAAAACTAAGATTACAAGGAAAATCTAAAGTCTAAAGAACTTTCAGATTGGAAATTTAATAAGGGTTTAGTTTTGGTTTGTTCTTTTTAAATTATTTTTAGCTTACTTGCATTGATTTGCACAAATAGATCATTTCCATCTCTCTGATAATGTCTTGATTATTATGATGCTGCAGTTTGGCTTTTAGTAATAAAGGAACAAGCATATTCTCAAGGAACAAGCATATTCTCAATACTTTGGGGGAAGGCAGCTCTGCGCTGGGTGTTTTAAATGCACATTTTAATCTAGTCCTCATAATAACTGTGTATGATAGCTTTACTTTCCTCCTTTTATTAATATCAAGACAAGCATGAAAGGGTAAGAACTTTGAGCTCCTATAATAGGTTAGTGGCAAAGCTGAGATATAAACAGCTGTATTTTTTACTCCAAAATCAATGTTTTCTTTTCCTCTTCCCACAAATATCATTGGTCTAGAATCTCTCAGAAAGAAATAGCATATAAATCAGCTGTGGAGATGAAAGCATAAAATCACTTAAACACGAACATATGAATGTTCATTTATTCTGTAATGACAGACTATTTCCTGACTATGGGGCACCTTACTATCTTGTTCAAGGCTTCTGCCCTCCAAGGCCTGATATTCTACTGAAGAAATCAGTGTAAGTCACAAACAGGAAACTTACCCCAGGAACAGCCAATGTGCTATCAAAGACTAAATGTACTATATAGAAAGAGAATGCCTTCTATTAACTTCTCCAAGTATTGTGGTTATCTTTGATGTCTAGCATAGTAGCAATAGTTTTTTTCTCTTCACAACTAAAATTAAAGTGAATATTTAATAATTATATGAATCAACTTATTAGTAATATCCCTAAACATGATAAGTTGATATAGTTGTGAATGGTCTCTTTATAAATCCATTGAATGAATGCATACATCCATTAAAAAACAAAATAAGATTATTTCAGAATAATTTTTTTGGCTTTCAGTTCTTATTTGTAGACTTGGGTTTTTATTAATTTACTGCTTCCTTGTTAATATGTTCTTAGTAAACCTTTTAGCCTACTTGGTACAATGTCTGCTTTGATTTGATAAAGATAAATCTATGTCCAAAGTAAAAATTTGACTAAAGTGTAGTACAGAGCTCAGGAAAGTTTAGATTATCTTAGTATCTCAGTAAGGTTGAAATTCTAATCTCCTATGAATATTTTCCTACTATTTATTATTCTACATTTTTATGTACTGGGATTAGAATATAAACCACTAACTTTAATCGATAGCTATGATATGGTACCATTTTTCTATTATTGCTTTGGCCATGTTTTATTGATGGGTTAGTTTGGAACATAGTCACATTTGAAGTCCCACCTACATGAGCAAAAAATGATTCCATATGTTGGAAAAATAAGAGCTTCCTTTCCCTCCTTCATGCTTTCATGTGGTGGGCCATTCCTAGTTTAATAGACTCTTGGAGAGGAGGCCGGGATGAGAGTTGGAGGAACAGAGTTTGCATGTGTCTGCTTGTTTTGTAGTTAGTGCTGCTGTGTGTAGCTGCCAGCCACGTGGCACATGTCACCCTGCAGGCTGGGTGCAGGTGGGGGAGCCTGGTGACAGCGTGACCTGCCTGTGATTAGATGACTAACTGTAACCCCAGCGTTCAATATTAGAGCACCAGTTGTCATACACCCAACCCACAGCTTCACTTTTTTTTTTTTCTTTTTTAAAGTGCTACTTTGCTCTCCATTTGTTCAATTTCTCATTTATTTTCCAATGTATCACAGACTTATGTGGGGAAGAAGGGATATTCTAATAACTTCATAAAACATAGAACATATTGTTAGATAAGCTTCAGGGTTTCTTAAAAAAACATACTCTTGACAACAAAAGAAACAATACGTTAACTCACACGTGGAAACTGAAAGGCTGAAGGCATTTTTAGAAGAATTAGCATTTTAAGTCCTCAAAATCACATATTCTCTTGAAAAAAATGTAAGAAACCAGAAAGTTCTTCATCTCTCACAGAAGAAAGTCCTCCCTACATGAGCTCTGTGTCACATCCTAAAACTTGCTTACCCGCAGCAGGAAATTTAGTCTGGATAAAGATTCTAGGAAGATGTCAGCACCTTTGTTTGAAAACTCATACCTCCCAGCAATGAAAAGGAACAAAGTCTTTTCAAGATCAAAGTCCAGATGACTAAAACAAAACAAAACAGTTGCAAATAAAGTAAAGCAACAGCCACAAGATGTACACATGAATTTTGTCAAAATAAAAAGGGAGCTGGATAAGGTAAATACCTACTTCAATAATCCTGTTTTCCCGCTACCCTAAAATCGATAGATCCCTAAAATTGAATGCTAATTAAAACAAAATAAAAAAAACATACCCATAGAAATGACCTCTAACAAAATCTTGGATCCTAGCTTTGTACATGGCATGTAGATTTTGAAACTCATGCACTGCTGAAAATTTTTTTACATTCAAGCCATTTGGAGTGATTACATCTGGAAAAGCAAAACAAATAATCATGTAAGTTTTCTTTTACAGAAGAGCGCCATTGTAGGAAAAAAGTATTTCAAATTTATAAAGTTAAATGTTTATTAATATTTCTATTTCTGACTACCATGGAATTTAAAATTCATTAAACTTCAAAATCCAGTCATTTGATTGAATTACGAAATTAGGAGTACTTGACCAAAATAACAAAGAGTGACTGGTACAATGAAACAGTCTGATCAATAACAATAACAATAATTACTGTAGTTTTCATTAATTGATTGCTCTCTGTGCACTAGTACTGATCTAATGGCTTTCGAAGGTAACTCATTTAAATCTTGCAAGGACCAAGACAAGTCAATGGAACAGGTACTCTTATCTGCATTTTCAGAGGTGGAAACTGAGGCACAGAGCTGTTAAGGAGTCTGTTCACAAACACACGGCTGATGAGAGGAAACAAAATCCATGCAATCTGCCCCATCTGCTGTGTCCCCTGTACGAAATCACTTCCTGTCATCTTCTTTTCCACAAGTATCTGGGAAATCTGTGCACTTGGAAAATAGGAAAGGCAGCCCCCCTTTTTCTTTCTTTCTTTCTTTCTTTCTTTCTTTCTTTCTTTCTTTCTTTCTTTCTTTCTTTCTTTTTTTAGAAACTTCCTTTATTTTTTAATTTTTTATTTTTTGTTGCTGTAGTTTTTGGCCGAGGCTAAGTTTGAACCCACCACCTCTGGTATATGGGGCCGGCGCCCTACTCCTTGAGCCACAGGCACCGCCAGCCCCCTTTTTCTAATATCTATTTCTTATTTCTAATTTCTTAATTCTCTTTTCTAATACAATTGATTCATTCTTCCCAGAACATTTTATTGCTAAGGCAGGAAGACATTCTTTGTTCTCTGAATATGGGTGTCTGAAAAAAATGAGAGTAACTATTCGGGGCACAGGATGAAAACTACTCAGTTAAATACACTGGTTATTACATTTATTAGCAGTAAAAAGGAAAAGCAAGAAGAAAAAAGTTATGTCAATACATGTAGCATATGGCAATGGAGATTTTGTAGTGAAGAATTAAACCAGAAGTATAAGCATGTCACATCATTCTGAAGACTCTTTTTATTATTTATTTTTATTTTTGGAGATAGTCTCATTCTGCTGGCCCAGGCTGGTGTGCCATGACATCACCCTTGCTCACAGCAACCTCAAAATACTGGGCTCAAGTGACCCTCCTGTCTCAGCCTCCCAAGTAGCTGGGACTACAGGCACTGCCATGCGGCCCAGCTAGTTTTACTATTTTTAGTAAAGATGGGGTCTCGCTCTTGCTCAGGCTGATCTGGAGCTCCTCTGCTCAGGTGATCCAGCTGCCTCAGCCTCCTAGGATTACATGCATTACAGGCATGAACCACCATGTTTACCTTTTTATAGCATTTGAATAGGGCTTATTTTGTGCCAGACTCTATTGTTGCTGAAAAATGTTGATTTTCAAAAAACCCTAGAAGGTAATTTCTTTTTGTTGTTCCTACTTTATAGATGAAGAAACTGGCCTCCAGATAGTTAAGCCCAATATCAAGTAACAATGAAGTTACAGAGGTTGGATTTAGAAGGAAGACAGCCTGACTCTGAAGTCTCCACCTTCATCTATGGTTCATACAGCTGTATCATCCAAAAAGACATAAAAGGCAAGGATGTATGTGGATACCAGCATATAATGGCTTTAATCCTCTGGAATTTTATATATTACTTCACTAACAATTAAGAATAAAAGATCTATGTCCCAAAAGTAATTATCCAAGTTTAGTAGCCTGAAAGAGTTAGGTCAACGAAGTCTTCTAATAACTATATTATAGTGAACAATAATCTCACACAGATTATAGTGAAGAATAATCTCATAAATGGAATGATATACTGGTAAAATTTAACAAACAGCACTCCATGGAAGAGAGAGGGAGAGACAGACTTTATTTACAGCATTTGCCTATTTCCATGGTGTAAATACCCCCATCATCACTGACTTCAAGCTACTAATGTGAAGGCAGAGTGGGGAAGTGATGTGTAGCACACCAGTATAGTACTTCTACTGTACATGATATATAATAGAACCTCCATAGTTGACCACCTCCCTACACTGACCATTTCCCTAGGTTGACCTAATTTTCATGAACTGTATGCCTACTACATGTAATGTATTGGTACAGTAGACCTAGTTCCTATGTTGACCATCTCCATATGTTGACCAGTTTGGTACAGTCCCTTGGGTGGGCAACTTATAGAAGTCCTGCTGCAATTAGAAGTGATGTCTTTTGACTACTTATACAGTTATTTAATTGTAATTTTATATCATTCAATTTTTAATAGTGGCTGTATCTAACAAGTAGCTGATGAAATTCCTAAAGCTTAACAATAAGGTCTTACAAGTCAGTACAAGCTGGTTCTAGCACATTATGGTCTATGTGGCTTAAGAAATAAGTTTTAGGCCAGGTGTGGTGGCATGAGTATGTAATCCTAACACTCTGGGAGGCCAAGGTGGGTGGAAGTGAGACCCATCTCTACTAAAAATAGAAAAAACTGAGGCAAGAGGATCACTTGAGCTCAAGAGTTGGAGGTTGCTGTGAGCTATGATGCCATGGCACTCTACCCAAGATGACAGCTTGAGACTCAGTCTTTAAAAAAAAAAGAAGTTTTAAAACATGTTTTCATGCATCGTTGATAGATATAAGTTTTAGCCTTGTTCTAGAATAAAAATATTTATATGAAATTTAATCATCACAAACTGTGTTTAAAAGTATCCTCTCAATTTTTCCTACACTAGTAAGGATATCTTCAATTTGTGATACAGTCAACTCTATAGTTGGTATTGCTCTAAATTTAATTTTATTAATTAGTAAAATTAATTAGTTTATATAAGTATAGTTAGTTTGCTTGAGCCATATACTCACATCATTTAAATTTCAAAGATTCAAAATATGTACCTTAAATGGTCTCCCTTCTACTTGTGTTCCCCAATTTTTTCCTTTCCCTGAAGCAACATTGGTTATTAATCTCTTGCTATTCCCTAGTAGAAGATCTCAGTGATATCCACCTTTCTGATGGCTAGGCAATGCCTACATAAAGGAAAGACACTTACTTAAGTATAGTAATAGCTAAAGTTCATATTAAGGTATCAGCATGGGTTCAAAAATCAATAATTGCTAAACTAAAAGTGACTGTATCAAAGACAAAATGACAAATAGAAAAATAAAGAACATATGGTATATGCTGCATTCACCTGTGTATTTGTAGTAAGTAAATTCATTATATGGCCTTCTCTGTAATGTTTTACATAAACTATCACTCTTTCAATATCAAAAATTATTCTGAGTCAAATTTATGGTAAAAGCATACAGTAATAAGTAGATCTTTCTAAATTAGGATGTAGTGATATTTTTAAAATATCTGGTTCCATGAAAGTGTTTGCCCCAACCAACACTTGCCTCTTGCTATAAGCTGTGCCCTCCGCATTGTGGTTGTGGTTTATTCTTTTAACCAGGAAGAACTTCATGAAAAACTAGAGACTACAAAGTGATAGTTATGCCACATGCTACTGCCCACCCCTGGCCAAATGCTCTTGAAAAAGTTTATATGTTTAATGATCTACTAAAAGTCCATTGACCTTGTTGAGCCACAAAATGTTCAGAGATTTCACAATTTCCATCAAGCCACTACATGATTCTACCACTGCTCTGAAGTGGCCCAGACAGCTGTGTTTATAGTGTGGTAGAACTTCAAGGTGAAGCTCGATTGCGGGCTAGCCAGTAATACAGATGGGTCAGTGATCCACACAAATAATAATTGCTGACATTCCCTTTACAAAGGATCAGGCACTGAGCTGAGTGTTTCCCTTGTATTATCTCTTTGAATCATTGCAAGCATTCTAGATAAGAGAGATAGGATTATTATCCACATAATGCACAAAAGTTGCAGAGCAATGAAGTAACTTTTACAGTATCACACAGCTAGTACCATCTATTCCACAAAAAAAATCATTTTTCTCCACTACTCTGCAGCTGTACCCCTAAGGAGACAAAACTTTAAGAAAATATTATATAGAGAAAGCAGGACTCAGAATATAATCTCTGAGAATACCTACTTTCAAGACCTAAAGAAGTAGAAACACTAGTAAAGGCACCAGAGAAGAATCATGTTGGACAGAACGCAGATGGTGCAGTGTCATGAAAAGTAAAGGAAAGAGATGTTCACCACCTTTAAATTCTAGGGGAAGTAAAAGTAGAGAATGCTGAATTGGTTGACTGAGGAAAGCAATCCCAGGCTAGTGTTGGAGGTTGGAAGCCAGAGTCCAAGGGACGATTGAGTAGGTGGATGTACCAACTGTGGTTTACTCTGCTAGTTAGCAGCAGGAGGAAAGTGATTATATATATAGACATTTGACAAGGTAGCACCCTTATGAGAAATTTTCCTTTTAGAGTAGAAAAAAAAATCAATGAATAAATCAATCTTGTAAGCTTTGAAAAAGATATTATAGACAGGAGAAAAGGAAGATCCAAGAGAGAAATGAGCATATTGATGGAATCCAAGAGAATCCTTGGAAAGAAAAGAAAAATACCATAGGATCTTAATGCTGCCATCACCTAAGTTACTTGGATTCTTGTTCTGTTTTGTTTTGTTTTTATAAATCTAGCACTTTGAAATATCTCCTTTAAATATTCGACCTGTATATGAAGGAAAGACTATTAGAGATAAGATAGAAGAATTAAGCAAGGACTATTTGGTTGCAACTAACAGAAACCTACTAACACTGACTTAAGTATAATAATGAGGAACTCATTAATAGAATGCTGAAGTGTCTCATGGCAAAGATTTAGCTGGGCCTCAAGAATGACTTTAAAATATGGTCTGAATCACTGTGGAGGACCTCTGTAAAGAATCTTCTCTCTCAGACTGTTTCTGCTTCTTACAGAACTTTACAGCAGTTTAACTTTCTTTGCCTCAAGAGCAACAGGATAGAAAAATGATGCTGTCAACACCTTCAAAGCTGACATTCCATTATATGAAAGTGCATTCAGAAACTCATTTGAATGGGAGCATTTTGATTGGCCCAGTTTATGTCAGGTGTCTACCATTAAACCAATCATCTGTGGCCAGGTGGTAGAGTCATGTCTTATGAG
>CAUYPK010069823.1:0-10069 GCA_963574355.1 Loris lydekkerianus | reverse complement strand
CTGAAAAGGCTTATCAATATTCTCAATTAATGTGAATGGTTTAAATTGTCCTCTAAGGAGGCACAGGTTGGCTGACTGGATACAAAAACTCAAGCCAGATATCTGCTGCATACAAGAATCATATCTTACATTAAAAGACAAATATAGTCTCAAGGTGAAAGGATGGTCATCTATACTCCAGGCAAATGGAAAGCAGAAAAAAGCAGGCTTTGCAATCCTATTCACAGACGCAATGGCTTTAAACCAACCAAAATAAGGAAGGATAAAGATGGACACCTCATATTTGTTAAAGGTAATACTCAATATGATGAGATTTCAATTATTAATACTTATGCCCCCAACCAGAATGCACCTCAATTTATAAGAGAAACTCTAACAGACACGAGCAACTTGATTTCCTCCAGTTCCATAGTAGTTGGAGATTTTAACACAATTTTAGCAGTGCTGGATAGATCCAAAAAGAAGCTTAGCAAAGAAATTTTAGATTTAAACTTAATCATTCAACATCTGAACTTAACAGACATCTACAGAACATTTCATCCCCAAAAAACTGAATACACATTCTTCTCATCAGCCCACGGAACATACTCCAAAATTGACCACATTCTAAGCCATAAATCTAACCTCAGCAATTTTAAAAAATAGAAATTATTCCTTGCATCTTCTCAGACCATCATAAAATAAACGTTGAACTCAATAACAACAGGAACCTGCATACCCATACAAAAACATGGAAGCTAAACAACCTTATGCTGAAGGATAGATGGGTTATGGACAAGATTAACAAGGAAATCACCAAATTTTTGGAACAAAACAAAAATGAAGACACAAATTACCAAAACCTCTGGGATACTGCAAAGGCAGTCCTAAGAGGGAAATTTATAGCACTGCAAGCCTTCCTCAAGAAAATAGAAGAAGAGGAAGTTAATAACTTAATGGAACATCTCAAGCAACTGGAGAAGGAAGAACACTCTAACCTCAAACCCAGCAGAAGAAAAGAAATAACCAAAATCAGAGCAGAATTAAATGAAATTGAAAACAAAAGAATTATACAACAGATCAATAATTCCAAAAGTTGGTTTTTTGAAAAAATCAATAAAATACATAAACCTTTGGCCAACCTAACCAGGAAAAAAAGGAGTAAAATCTCTAATTTCATTGATCAGAAATGGTAAGGATGAAATAACAACAGACCCCTCAGAAATTCAAAAAATCCTTAACAAATAGTACAAGAAATGCTACTCTCAAAAATATGAAAATTGAAAGAAATTGACCAATACCTGAAAGTACGCCACCTACAAATACTTAGCCAGAATTAAGTGGAAATGTTGAACAGGCCTATATCAAGTTCTGAAATAGCATCAACTATACTAAATCTCCCTAAAAAGAAAAGCCAAGGACTAAATGGCTTTGCATCAGAATTCTACCAAACCTTTAAAGAAGAACTAGTACCTATATTACTACACCTTTTCCAAAATATAGAAAAAGAAGGAATATTACCCAACACATTCTACAAAGCAAACATCACCTTGATCCCCAAACCAGGAAAAGACCCAACAAGAAAAGAAAATTATAGACCAATATCACTAATGAATATTAATGCTAAAATACTCAATAAGATCCTAACAAACAGAATCCAACAACACAACAAAAAAATTATACACCACAACGAAGTGGGATTTATCCCAGGGTCTCAAGGCTGGTTCAATATACGTAAATCTATAAATGTAATTCAACACATAAACAAACTTAAAAATAAGGACCATATGATTCTTTCAATTGATGCAGAAAAAACTCTTGATAATATCCAGCATCTCTTTATGATCAGAACACTAAAGAAAATTGGTATAGTAGGGATATTTCTTATACTAATAGAGGCCATCTGCAGCAAACCCACAGCCAATATTGTATTGAATGGAATTAAATTGAAATCATTTCCACTTAGATCAGGAACCAGGCAAGGTTGCCCATTATCTCCATTGCTCTTTAACATTGTTATGGAAGTTTTAGCCATTGCAATTGGGGAAGAAAAGTTGATAAAGGGTATCCACATAGGATTAGAAAAGATCAAACGTTCACTTTTTTCAGATTATATGATTGTATATCTGGAAAACAGTAGGGATTCTACTACAAAACTTTTAGAAGTGATCAAGGAATACAGCAATGTCTCTGGCTACAAAATTAACACCCCCAAATCTGTAGCCTTTATATATACCAACAATAACCAAACCGAAAAAACAGTCAAGGGCTCTATTCCTTTCACAGTAGTGCCAAAGAAGATGAAATATTTGGGAGTTTACCTAACAAAGGACGTGAAAGATCTCTACAAAGAGAACTATGAAACTTTAAGAAACAAAATAGTTGAAGATGTTAACAAATGGAAAAGCATATCATGCTCAAGGCTGGAAATAATCAACATTGTTAAAATGTCTATACTACTCAAAACAATATATAATTTTAATGCAATTCCTACTAAAACTCCATTGTCATATTTTAAAGATCTTGAAAAAATAATACTTCATTTTATATGGAATCAGAAAAAACCTTGAATAGCACATGCTTTTATTACAGAATCAGAAAAAAGACCCAAATAGCCAACACATTACTTAGAAATAAAAGCAAATCAGGAGGCATCACGTTATCAGACTTCAGGTTAAACTACAAAGCTATAGTGATCAAAACAGCATGACACTGGTACAAAAATAAAGATGTAGATATGTGGAACAGAATAGAGAATCTAGGTGTGAACCTAGCCATCTATCATCATTTGATCTTTGATAAACCTAACAAAAATATATACTGGGGAAAAGATTCCCTACTTAACAAATGGTGCTGGGAGAAATGGCTAGCAACCTGTAGAATCTGAAACTTAACCTTCACCTTTCATCACTAAAAAAATTGATTCTCACTGGATAAAAGATTTAAACTTAAGACATGAAACTATAAAATACTAGTTATAAAGATTTAAACTTAAGACATGAAACTATAAAATATAAAAATATTTAAACTTAAGACATGAAACTATAAAATATAAAAAGATTTAAACTTAAGACATGAAACTATAAAATACTAGAAGAATACTAGTTAGACCTGGGAAAATATCTTACGGAGAGGACTCCATGGTAATTGAAGCAACGCCAAAAATATATCACTGAGATATGATCAAGGTAAAAAGCTTCTGGACAACTAAAGTCATTGCTAGTAAAGCAAACATCTAGCCTTCAGAATTGGAGAAGATTTTTGCAGGTTATGTTTCCAACAAAGGTCTGATAACTAGAATCTACAGAGAACTCAAATTAATCAATAAGAAGAATAAACAGCCTCATTTCTTTGTGGGCAAGAGACTTGAACAGAAACTTTTCTGAAGATGACAGGTAAATGGTCAATAAACACATTTAAAAATGCTCATCATCTTTAATCAGAGAAATGCAAATCAAAACCACTTTGAGATATTACCTAACTCCATTAAGATTGGCCCACATCACAAAATCACAAAACTGCAGATGTTAGCAGAGATGTGGAGAAAAGGGAACATGCCTATACTGCTAGTTGGATTCCAAACTAATACAGCCTTTTTGGAAAGAATTATAGACAATTCTCAAGGAATTAAAAGTTGACCTACCATTTGATCCTCCAATTCCACTACTAGGTATCTACAAAATGAACAAAAATCATTTTACAATAAAGACATTCACACCAGAATGTTTATTGCAGCCCAATCCATAATTGCTAAGTCATGGATGCAGCCCAAATGCCCATCAACCTATAAAAGGATTAACAAATTGTGGCATGTGTATACCATGGAATACTATACAGCCATAAAAAAGATGGAGACTTTACATCTTTTATGTTTACCTTGATGGAGCTGGAATGTATTATTCCTAGTAAAGTATCTCAAGAATAGGAAAAAAGTAACCAATGTACTCAATACTATTATGAAACCAATATATAATCACTTATACATTCGTATGAATGATAAAACACAAATATAGTCCAGAAAGAAGCAGTGGAGAGGAGGGGGGGAGGTACAGGGCAAGTTGAGGGAGGGTATTTGGTGGTATATCACCTAATGTGCATAATGCAAGAGTACATTTCAAAATAACTAAGAGTATATTATAAATGTCCTACCACAAAAAAATAAGTGAGATGATGGTTATGTTAATCAGTTTGATTTAGCATTCTACATTGTATATCAAATCATCACATCGTGCCCCGTAATGTATACGGATATGATTTAATAAAAATTAAGTTAAAAAAACTTAAAAAGAATAAGACAACAATGAAGTTTGCCATATCAATTGACTCTTGCTTTTGCAAAAGATTTCTTTGCAATAGGCAATGTTTTCTAATAGTATTCTACCTATAGTAGTAATTTTCTCAAAATTGGAATTAATCTTCACAAACTCTGCACCTGATTTACCAAATAACCTGAAATAATATCCTAAGCCTTTCATTGTCATTTCAACAATATTGACAGAATTTTTACCAGGAATAGTTTTTATCTCAAGAAACCACTATCTTTGCTCATCCTTAATAGGCAACTCCTCATCCATTAAATTTTTACCATGAGATTACACAAGTTCAGTAAAATCTTCAGACTTCAAATCTAAATATTTTTTTCTTGCTACATCTGTAGTCACTTCCTCCACTAAGTCCTGAATTTCTCAAAATCACCTATGAGGGTTGAATTAGCTTTTTCCATACTCTTACTAATGTTGATATTGACCTCTTCATATGAATCACAGATGTTCTTAATATTAATACTTTCTAGAATGGTGAATCCTCTCCGAAAAGTTTTCAATTTACTTTCCCTAGATCTATCAGACAAATCACTATCTATGGCAGTTATAGCCTTATGAAATATATTTCTTTAATAGTCAGACTTCCAAGTCAAACTTGCTTCTTGATCCAGGGACTGCAAAATGATTGCTATAAAGGCATTAAAACAACATGAATCTCCTGTACATTTCCGTTAGAGTTCTTGAGCCACTGCATATACTGTCAATAAGCAAAAATAGTTTGAAGATAATTTTTTTTATGAGCAGTATTTCTCAACAATGGGCTTAAAATATTCAGGAAATCACACTGTAAACAGTTCTGCTGTCATTCAGGCTCTGTTGTTTTATTTCTAAAGCACAAAGAAGATAGAACATAATTGTTTAACATCCTAGAATTTTTAGAATAGCAAATGAGATTATCTTCAATTTAAAGTCAGCTGCATGAGCCCCGAACGTGAGACTTAGCCCATCCTTTGAAGCTTTTAATTCAGGTACAGACTTCTCCTCTGTAGCTATGAAAGTTCTAGATGACATAATCTTCTAATAGAAGGCTGTTTTATCTACAGTGATAGTCTCTTGTTTAGTGTAATGTTCTTAGCCAAATCTTCTGGATAACTTGATGAATCTTCCTTGTGAGCACTTGCTGCTTTATTTTGTACCTGTATTTATGCATATGGCTTCTTTCCTTAAACTTTATAAAATAATCTAAAACTAACTTCCAGCTCTTCTTCTGCAGCTTTCTCCCTTCTCTCAGCAAGCATAGAATCAGAGAGATTTAGGACTTGGATCTGAATTAGGCTTTGGCTTAAAGGAATGTTGTGGCTGGTTTGATCTTCTATCCAGACCACTAAAACATTCTCCATGTCATCGATAAGGTTGTTTTACTTGTTCAGTATGTGTGTATTCAATGTAGTAGCTCTTTTAAGTACCTTCAAAGCCTTTTCCTTTGCATTCATTACTTTGCTACTGTCAGGTACAGTAAGTCTAGCATTCAGCTTATGTCATTAAGGTTAATCATTTCTAGCTTCTGATTTAAATTGAGACATGTGACTCCTAATTTGAACACTTAGAAGCCATTGTAGAGTTATTAATTAGACTAATTTAAATATTTGTGTGTCTCAGTAAATAGGTAGACTTGAGAAGAAGAAGAGATGAGGGAGAACAGTTAGTCAGTGGAATAGTTAGAACACACACTACTTTATAAAATTACAATCTCATCCAAAACAGTTATAATATATCAAAGACTCCTGCTTATAGATCACTATAACATACATACAACAATAAAGAACAAATTTTAAATATTGTGAGATTACCAAAGTGTGGTAGAGAGAAAAGTGAACACATATCATTGGATTATGACACAGATAGACTTGCTCAAGGCTGGGTTGCCACAAAACTTCAATTTGTAAAAACTGTAATATCCATGAACTACAATAAAGTCAAGCACAATAAAAAATTGGATGCCTGCACATATTTTTACTACATTCCATTTTAAAGACTGAACAATTTTAGTTTCTGAACAATTTCAACATTATGAAAACGTATTTACATTTATATCATACATATTATTATAGTTAGTTTAAACAATAGTTTACATGATAGCTACATTAAAGTACAAATCCGTTTAATAATATCCTAGCATTTGGGAGCAGGGGGAAAGAGAACTGTCATACACACTGTGAAAATCTGTGGGTGGAAGGGTTTATTTGCTAAGAAATCTGGAGAGTTTCTGGAGGAAAAATAGGAAAGAAATTTAGATTTGATTTTGACTAGACATAACTTAGGTCTTGATACACTATGTTTAGACTATCATGAAAGGAGGTGGGGACAGAAGCTACTTTATTGTCTCAGATGGGAAAAGAATTCTCTGTAGCAGAAAAGCCTCGTTGGGCATGAGTTGATTTTAGAATGAGAAGAATAATTATAAATTGAAACTTGTTTTATTCTTTTATTCAAGTCTGAGGCAATTAGACACAGGTTTACTGAAAACAAGAGCCACAGGAAACTGGGAAAAATGGATAAATGTAAATGTCCTAACATTTGAAATATTCTTTCAAACAATCAGGAATTACTATTTCCATCATGGGAGTCCAAATACGGTTCTAACACAGGTAAAAAAGAAAGGTTGTGTTGTTTTAGTGAGAGAAAGACAACCAGTGATGAAGGTTAGCAGATTACTGTCATTAATTATAAAAGAGGTGATTATACTCTGGAGGAAAAAGATCCCAAGTTTGGGCCACATAATGAGATGCTATTGCAAAGCAGCAGA
This sequence comes from Loris lydekkerianus, assembly GCA_963574355.1. Taxonomy (NCBI): domain Eukaryota; kingdom Metazoa; phylum Chordata; class Mammalia; order Primates; family Lorisidae; genus Loris; species Loris lydekkerianus. Next base: position 3,022 of record CAUYPK010069823.1, on the reverse strand, counting down.
GCTTGGCAGTAATATAACAGAAAAAAACTGATGCCTGCAGGCAAGCATCAAAAGCTGCTAAGTAAAACCAACAAGTCACTCAATCCCTGCCAAAAAATGGGAGGAACTACAGGAAAAATTAAAATCCAAGAAATGCTGTTTGGCAGAAGTTAGAGACAAAGAGTGTGTCTTACTGTTACACTTGTGATCATTCCTTCCTCATTGCTCTGTTGGCTAATACAAAAACATTTGTTACCCAAGGTAAAATAAAAATGTGACAACAATTACAATGTCATTATTAAGTTATTGATTTTTAAAGTATTTAAAAAAATAACCCACAAAATCCTAATTGATCTAAGACATATATCTGAGATTAAAAATCAAAAGAATTATTTCTGATAGTGTGACTTCCCTGACAACTTTATCATAAGTACCTTGGCTGACACTGCCCTACAAAAACACACTTCTCCTGGGAGTGCCCTAGCTTGTCCATGATGTGATGTGCTGACATTGGCTATGACTCTTCCATTCTTTCCTCTTGGGATCAAGTTCATCAGATCAACTTTTCTCTTACCTTCTATAGCCTCTACATATTTAATGTCAACCTCAAAATAGCCTTTAAAAAAACAGCATGTCTGTCCCTGTTCTAAAAACTAGTCTCACTGGATAGAGAAGGTCAAAATTAAATTTTCATACTGGGTGAATATTGTGCCCAGATGCTAGCAAGTAGCACTAATGTGATTATAAAGAGTTGAAAGTGAAGGCATCAATCTTTAAAAGAGCTGATATATTTCAAATTGTACACTAGCATCCTCCCTTCTTCTTTATATTGTTTGGTTAATTATTTCTTGCTATTACACTATAAAATCAACGATGTAACCTTTAGCACCTTCTTTGTAAAATAATTCATTATCCTTCATCAAAGGAGTGCACAATTACAAAAAAAAACTAAAACTGCCTACAATTGGATTTTTACATTTGAAAAATACAGAAGAGAATAATTGTGTAAAGACAACATATAACCCTGATTTAAATGACTTAACATGCATACTTCATATGTATTCAGCAAAAATAACCTTTCTCCCTAAATACAATTACTCCTGGAGTTGAGGTGAGATGGCAGACTAGAAGGATCATTCTAGTGAGCTCTCCTATAACAACTGGAGAAAAAGAGAGAACCCAGACATACCTGGCTTGGAAACCTTACGTGGAGTCATAGCTCAGGGAGCATAGCAAGGAGGTGGTGAGCTGGATATAGTGTATGATCCAGAGTGGTGAAAATATGATTAATTAGGCAAGTGATTGACACTGGATGGGATTGGCTGGACTCCCATCGAGGTCTGGGATGGGAGGAAGCCTTTCTGTAGTTCTCAGTTGTTGGGGGAAGCTACACATTGATTGGAAAGCTTGGGAGAGTGGGTGAACTCAAACAGTAGATAACTACCAGATTTGAATACCAGTTGGAGTGGATTTGCCATAGGTTTGGTGGCTAGTGAGGCAGCCATACTGGGAAGTTCTCAGCAGCCAGGGGGTTGCCATCTGGGGAAGGTCATGAGACGGTCTTACTTAGTAGGGGCCTAAAGCACAGGTGTCTTAATTCTGCCTGCTGAGGTCAGAACTACACTCTTGAGATAGGCTGAGGGACTCTGAATACTATAGGAAGTGGAGTCAGAGGGCACTGTGAGACCTGCCCCTGAAGGATTCTTGTGAGCTTCAAGATCCAAGCACAGCAGCATCTGAAACCTTAGAAAACAATCACATAGTTACTGAAAGCAACTAAGTTTGGAATAAGGACCATAGAGGTTGCTGACTGTGTTCTCTATCTCCTAAAAACAACAACAACAACAACAACAACAAAAACCGTGCCACTTGCGGTCCCAGTGACATGTTGCAACATAATGTCATCAAGAGCAAGGACTTCTGTTTTAAGCAATGGAAGCAGTGAGATGGAAAAAGGAGGACAAGGAGGTGAACAAGAAGAAAAAATACATGAGGAGGAACCAACAGAAAAAATTTTGCAATATGAAAAACCAAAACAGAGCAACTCCCCCAAGGGACCATGAGGCAACTATTGCAGAAGATTCCATCTATAAATGGATTTGACAGAAAGGGAATTTAAAATATGTCTGATAAAGACAATAAAAGGAATGGATGAGAAAATGGAAAGACAGAACCAAAAGTCAGATGAGAGATTTGTAGAATGTAGAAAGGAAATGATAGAGCTTAAGGTAATGAAGAAGGCAATCAAGGAATATAAAAATGTAGTAGAAAGTATCAAAAATAGGCTAGACCATGGAGAAGAAAGAATCTCAGAGTTAGATGATAAAGTTTTTCAGTTAACCCAGGTAGATAAAAATGCAGAAAAGAAGAGAGAGAAAACAGAGAAGGTGCTTAGAGAACTACGAGACTCCATGAAGTGTTCAGACATACAAATAACAGAGATCCTTGAAGGGAAGAAGATTTTTGTCCCAAAGGAATGGAATCCTTACTGGAGACTATCATAAATGAAAACTTCCCAAGTTTTACTAAAGACTCCAACATACTCCTTTCGGATGGATATCGAACCCTGGGTCATCTTAACTCAAGCAGAGCATCTCCAAGATACATTGTAATGAACCTATCCAAATTCAACATGAAAGAAAAAATTCTACAAACAGCCAGGAGTAAGCTCCAACTGACCTACAGAGGCAGAGCCATTGATAGAAGTTTCAACTGAAACTTTCCAATCCAGAAGAGCATGGTCATCCACCTTCAACATTAACAAAACAATTTTCATCCCAGAATTCTGTACCCGCTAATCTAAACTTTAAAATTGATGGAGAAATACAAGCTCTGAGGAAATCTACCACAAGACCAGCTCTACAGGACCTATTTGCGTTTTATCATTTGTGTGGGCGTGTAATTTTTTTTTTTTTTTTTTTTTTTTTTGCAGTTTTTGGCCAGGGCTGGGTTTGAACCCACCACCTCCAGCATATGGGCCCAGTGCCCTACTCCTTTGAGGCACAGGTGCTGGTTTTATATTAGTATTGAGTACACTGGAGTT
>CAUYPK010069820.1:0-36998 GCA_963574355.1 Loris lydekkerianus | reverse complement strand
TACTTCCATGCTCTCAGAACTCCTTGCAACTACAAAAACATATTCTATTTTTCCCAAGAGATTCTCTCATGTTTTGAAAACTAGGAGTATTTCATGATTACTTGTCCTTCTTTTAATTATAAATACTTTCAGTTAACCTGTGACACAAAAGTGAAAAAGATTAATATATTTTTGTATGACATGAAGAAATATTTTCAAGTCATTCTTGATTAATATAGAAACCCAAAGTCTTTTGCATTATTTTAAATGCTCTAGACGATGCTTAGGAGAAGATGCCTATCTTAGAGCTCCAAGGAAGAAACATTGTTTTAAAAGTTTTTGAGATGGCTTTATGAATTCGAAATATCTATTAATTTCTTCATGGATTTATTTTTAACTGAGTCAATCAATATGGAAATATGTTGAAAAGTCAAAGTCTATATCAATATTTCTTTTTTCTTAATATTTAACCTGAGAAACAGAACTGGTTGTATTTCTGGGAAAACTCAGGCTAGAATTAAAAGAACATCCAAGTGACTCTTGACACTTTCCTAGATAGTAAGTCATAATTTCAGGGAGAAAAATTACATTCTGTGAAAGCCTGTATAAAGTCAAGTAAATTAAGACCTTTTGACAAATGTAACAGTAAGAAGTGGAGCTTATCTTATTTCAGTATATTCAGCAAATACTTACTGAGAATTACTGACATGCCGGGAAGTGTGTGCTAAGTATTCTAAGTGCTACAGAGATTAAGATGAATATGTGCATCTTAGTGTCAAGGTATAACATTGCATGTAATGTCACACTTAATGGCATTCTATGAGGATGGGGGCAGAGGCGCCTTTTGAGGAAGGCTGGAAGTTGGGAGGAGGCACAGCTAGAGCACTCCTCTGAGAATCAGAGTATTGCTATTACTAACTCTGTCTGGAAACTCTGTATCTTCTCTGAAGCACTAAATGTAAGTGCAGCCGCCTTTATTAGATGGGAGAGAGTCAGCGAAAAGAGAGAACTGAATTTTTAAGGTTCTGATTTAGAGTCCACACTGAATCTCTAATTGGGATGTGAATTGATGCAAAGGAAAATGAAAATGACAAGAGACCATCCACTGCAAGTATCTTCCTTCAACATGTGCCAAATACTCATGCTAGGTTCAGGAGAGCAAGAATTCAGTGAAAATAAATCTTAGCAATGCATTTTAGTCTATAAAAAAAGGAGGCTGTTAAGATCTTGTTGAAAAAATAAACAAACTCCATAAATCATTTGGTTTGTTTTTTAGAGACAGAGTCTCACTTTTATCGCCCTTGGTAGAGTGACGGGGCGTTACAACAACCTCCAGCTCCTGGGCTTAGGCGATTCTCTTGGGGGCCGGCGCCTTACCCACTGAGCCACAGGCGCCACCCCATAAATCATTTTAAATTTAGAATGCTGCCTATAGACCAGATTGAAAAATTTGTTTTGATAGGTGTTTACATCTTAGCACATTTCCTACAGTTATCACAGAGATACTCTACTTAACACTTGGCTAGCCACAAGTTAGCCAGTTAACAAGCCAGTTGAAATTAGTCAGCATGATGGGGCCGAGGAAATAGGAAAAGCTTTGTTGAAATGAGCTACATAGAAACACAAAGGCTCTGTAATTCATCAGATCCTAGCTGAAGTCCTTTGGGAAGATTCTCATACAATCATTTTGACTTTTACAGTAACTAATTATTTGTAAAGCTACAATATCCAGTGTCCTTCCAGCTGAGATGGTGAGGTCACGGAGAACAACTCCCTAGCTGTAGCAGAAAGGAGAATGTTCCGGGTGTGTGTGTGAACTTTTCTTAGTGCACAATGTCACCATTGGCCAATCACACATAAAATTGGATATCAGGCATTAGGGTAAAACTGAATCCACTCTCATCTTGCTTTTCTAGCTAACAAAGTCTTGCCACGATCTTACCTAAATTACTCTGAACGTTTATGTCCTTGAATGAAAGAGCTTTAAGAGTTTTTTTTCTTTTCTTTCTTTTTTTTTTTTTTGAGACAGAGTCTCACTTTGTCACCCTTAGTAGAGTGCTGTGTTGTCACATCAACCTCAAACTCCTGGGCTCAAGCGATTCTCTTGCCTTTTAGCCTTCCAAGTAGCTGGGACTACAGGCACCCACCACAATATGCAGCTAGTTTTAAAGACGTACTCTCACTCTTGCTCAGACTGCTCTCCACCTCCTGAACTCAAGCAATCCACCTGCCTTGGCCTCCCAGAGTGCTAAGATTACAGGCTTGAACCACTGTGCCTGGCCTTTTAAGAGTCTTTTTTGAGACTGAATCTTCTACTAAGTCATTAGCCCACGTGGTGCACAGAGTAAGAGGAAAGAGGTCTTTTACAGTGCTGGCCTGGGAGATGTTTTCCTGTGTTCCAACCTGGGAGACTGGTGTGCAGCAGCTCAGATCTGTTGGATATAAGCAAGGCAGCCTCAACGGGAAGTACTTGGTAGGAGGTAGATAGGTAAATAATAAAATATATTTTCTCAAGTCCAATAGGATTGGGTAGTTAAAACTTACAATTCTACTTGCTGTTTTTAGCCTTGTCCCTGTGGCTTTCTGACATTTGAGCCAGCTCCCTCCCTTCCACCCACACACCCAATCACTACATCATCATTTCAGCAAGAGAGAAGGGAGCTTTGATGAGGGAACACACCAGGGTTTACAGATTAGGGGTATATACTATGATTTCTTCCATTTAGTCTGCCAGGAATTTAGTCTATGCACAATGGACACCCTTCCCCCAACCCACTCCATGCAGGACAACAGCAAAAGAATGGAAAACTTCTGTTTTCTGGTTCTCCAAGTCTTTCCTTCACATCCACATGTCATTCACATACCATGGGAAAAAGTCAGTCTGAGTCAAAGTGAATGGACGGTAAAACAGAGTCTCCATCTTTGTTGAAAATACAGGCCCCAGAATGGATGCCAAGTGGCACAGAAAGGAAATTGCATACCAACTTTTGCCTGTATACATTATTTCCTATGTTTAATACTCTATCAGAAGAATTTTTATGTTTTTCTCCTGGCCTTCTCCTGTGATAATATATGCCCCCTAATGATGGGACCTAAACTTATTATATACCCTTTTCTTGTCTTTTTATTTTAATGTACTCTTTTCTTCTCCCACAGAACCAAATATAGTATGGCAAGGGTGATAAATGATGCCAAATGCCTGACAAGTAATTTTTTTAGAGACAGGGTCTCACTCTGTCAGGGATAGAGTGCAGTGGCCCCATCAGAATTCACTGCAACCTCTAACTCCTGGACTCAAGTGATCCTCCTACCTCAACCTCTGCAGTAGCTGGGACTATAGGTATGTGCCATCACACCTGTCTAATATTTCTTTTTTTTTTTTTTTTTTAGAGACAGGGTCTTGCTATGTTGCCCAGGCTGGTGTCAAACTCTTGGCCTCAACTGATGCTGGTGCTTCAGCCTCCCAAAGTGCCGGGATTACAGGCATGAGCCATGGCACCCAGCTGGTAAGTAATTTTGCTGTTCTAATAATTGAAGACTATGTCAAGAGAAGAAAAAATAAGGTAAATTTCAATCCACATGTCAACTAAAACCCCAAGTGGATATTCAGGCATCTCATTAACCTTTTATTTTCTGCTTGGCTTCATAACTCTCATTTCCCTCCACAGAGAGGTTCCCCCTCTTTACAAATGACCTCTTGCCTTCAACAGCATAAGCAATATATCACTTCTTTTTATTCCTTACAACCTCTTTAGCCTATGTTGAGCAGAAGACCCCTGCCAGTTAAAGCTACGGTTCTAGACAATGGTTACATATTTGCTTCTTACTGGAATGGTGCAAAGTCAGTCCAATAGAACCTCTATTCAATTTACCTTCCCAGTCAGACAGTCCTTTAGGGGTCAGCCTTCATCTTCCTTCACTTTTCTTCTCTAGAAAGCTGAAACCACACCTGGTTTTCAGGTTTAATAGTTACCAAGAAAAAGAAGTCTGGGTCTCCTGCCACATCTCTATGGCTGGACTGTCTTAGGGTTCAAGTACAGAAGACAATCTAGCCCACCTGCATCGTGAGGGCTGGAAAAGTTACCTTCTCTTACTCTCTCACCAGCCACGTGAGGCCCATAGTAGACTCTCAATAATCAGTCATTGATTCAGTGAATGTACACAATGAATAATAAATGAAGTCGTAAATGAAAGCACTGAAGAAATTGATTTGGGGTTACCAGGGGAGAATTAGAAATATGGAGATGAGAATTCTTGGAAGGAGGAAGCACAGGATTGCAGGAGGTACAATGAGAAGATAGGGAAATTGTCTAAAGCCCTTAGGTAGGGACATGTTTATAGTGAGATCACCTCTTTATCAGACTGGCTTTATGCTCAGACCTCTTAAACACAAGAAATGTTGAAAAAGAAAATCTTTGGTTAGAAATGTAATACTAATTGGGCCTCTGAGATGTACTAGTTATGGCTGGGATTTATTTCTGGCCTACTTTAAACTGGCTTAATTTCAAATATTATTGTGATCATTGCAATAATCCTACCAGGTGACCATTAATTTTCTTTACTTTCAGATAGAGAAATTATAAGCAGAAAGGTTAAATAGCCTACCTAAGTCAATTAGCTACACACAGAATCTGGATTCAAAATACATTAAGTTTCAATTCTTTTTCTACCCACAATGCATCACACCAAATAACCAACATGCCATACACTTCTACCTAGGCAGATTTGCTGGTTTTAATTAAAAAAAATGATTTGTGGTAAAATATACATAAATTTTACCCTCTTAACCTTTTTTTTTTTTTTTTTTTTTTTTGAGACAGAGTCTCAAGCTGTTGCCCTGAGGAGAGTGCCATGGCACCATAGTTCACAGCAACCTCAGACTCTTGGGCTTAAGCAATTCTCTTGCCTCAGCCCCCCAAGTAGCTGAGACTACAGGCGCCTGTCATAACGCCCAGCTATTTTTTGTTGTTGCAGTTGTCAGGTTGTTTAGCAGGCCCAGGCCAGGTTCGAGCCCGCCAGTCCTGGTATATGTGGCTGGCACATTTACCACTGAGCTACGGGCGCAGCTCATAACCGCTGTTAAGTGTACACTTCACCAGTGCTAACTATATTCACCTTGTATAACACATCTCTAGAAATCTTTTATTTTGCAAAACTGAAACTCTATCCCCAAACAACTCCCCACTTCCCCTTCCTCCACCGTTCTCTTTCCATGATTCTTACTACTCTAGATATCTCATGCAAGTGCGATTACATGTTATTTGCCCTTTTGTGACTAGTTTATTTCACTCACCATAATGTTCTCAAGGCTCACCCATGTCATAGCATGTGACGAGATTTCCTTCTTTTTAAAGGCTGAATAACATTCCATCATATATATAAAGCACATTTTAAATTTATTCATTTGTCGATGGACATTTGGGCTGCTTCTACGTCCTGGTTATTGTGAATAATGCTGCAGTAGATGTGGGGGTGCAGCTATTTCTCAGACATACTGATTTCAGTTCCTTCAGATGTATGCCCAAAAGTGAGGCTGCTGGGTCATGTAACAGTAGTTCTATTAATATTTTACATTTTGGGAGCAACGTCTACACCAGGCGTCCTCTAACTGCGGCTCGCGGGCCACATGAAGTGGTGTGAATTTTATTTGTTCCTGTTTTGTTTTTTACTTCAAAATAAGATATATGCAGTGTGCATAGGAATTTGTTCATAGTTTTTTTTGTGTTTTTTTTTTTTTTTTAACTATAGTCTGGCCCTCCAATGGTCTGAGGGACAGTGAATTGGCCCCCTGTTTAAAAAGTTTGAGGACACCTGCTCTCCACCATTTGTCACAGTGGCCACACCATATTTTGTTGCTACCAGCAGTGCACAAGGGTAGACAGATTTGTTTTTAAATAAAGTAACTGTTGGTTTTAGTATCAAACTGAGTGAATAGCTCGGCTTGCAGAGTTTAAGTCAAGATCTTAGAGTTAAGGGCGGCACCTGTGGCTCAGTGAATAGGGCGCCAGGCCCATATATCAAGGGTGGCAGGTACGAACCTGGCTCTGGCCCTGGCCAACCTGCAACAACAACAACAAAAAAAGCCAGGCATTGTGGTGGGCTCCTGTAGTCCCAGCTACTTGGGAGGCTAAGACAAGAGAATTGCCTAAGCCCAGAAGTTGGAGGTTGCTGTGAGCTGTGATGCCGTGGCACTCTACCGAGGGCAATAAAGTGAGACTCTTTTTTTTAGAGAAAAAAAGAAAAAATAGATCTTAGAGTTAAGAAAACTCTAGATCTTAGATCTTAATTTTATAATTAAATTCAGCATTTAATTAAACATGTACTAAATATATATATATGTATTTTTTTCATGGGCTGAACCATAGTTCAAAATATTTATATAAATATATAAACAGTCTCTATATAAATGTTTATATACAAATATTTATACACATATATTTATATGTATATAGATATATTGTTAAATATAAATTAATATACACATAAAATATATAACATATATGTTTTTAAGAGATGGGATCTTGCTATGTTCCACAGGTTGAGGTGCCATGGCTATTCACAGGTGTGATCCTAACACATGACAACCTGGTCCAGCCCTGAACTCCTGGGCTCAAGGGATCATCCTACCTCAGTCTACTTAGTAGCTGGGACTATAGGTGTTCATCTGTGTGCCAGCCCATCTAAAGAAGAATAAATGTAGCTGTCATTGTCCAAGAGATTACAATAAATGAAAGAAAAATGAAGCCATTGTTGAACCAGCGCAAAGGTAACTAGGAGATGTATCCCTACTTGGTGAAAGTAAGCGTTAAGTGTGCATTTAGGTTATACTCTTACCCTGGTTTTGGCATCTATTTTAGCTCCTCGATCAAGCAGCAGTTTTACCATGTTTGCATTTCCTCTTTTTGATGCAACATGTAAAGGAGTGATGTCATTCTGTGGAAGAAAAGAAAAAAGTTTTAGTATCCTTGATTTAAACAAAGTATTGCTTCCTAAACTTCCCTCGGTGTACCCCTGTTCTTTTTTCTAAACAGTCTTCTCAGACAGTAATTTTGTTCAGAAGACGACTCAGAAAATTAAATATTAAATTAATATACAAATAATATTTTAAGGCAGACAATCACTTGAGGTCACTGATAGATGATGGTTCTTTTGCTCAAAAATCCTGCATCTTGAACTCAATGTGTTTTCCAACAAATTTGTGTAACACATACAATAAGTGGTTGGCCAGCTAGTGGCTGATTAGATGAGTTCAGACTGAGGTAAAGTGCTTTTATCTGGCTCAAAGCCTCTCCCAAGTTCAGTAGGAGCATCAGGTTGTCAGGGAGAGATGCCAGTAACTCAAAATGGGGCATTTATACACAGTCACAGGGTTTCCCATCCCCCATCTCCCACCCCTGGTGCTTAAATGTGTTTACAGGGATTTGTTAGCAATATCATAGAAAACTGTGATTTTTGTTTTAAGACTTCTCTCATAGAACAGCCAGACTACTAGGACAATCTGAAATTCTAATTATATTTTCCTTGATTTTGATGGTTAGCTCCTATAGTGATTTTCTCTATGCATCTTACAGGAGTAGTGATCATTTCTAGGCTGTTAAGAAAATGTATGCACATAAAAAAATTCCTATTTTGGATTCTTATTTTTATGTAGCAGCAATGTGGGTTTTTCACAAAGGGCCAATTATATCATAAATGAACTAGCCTGACAGATTATACATATATTTATCATTTGTAAACTGATACAATATAGTAGCTACCAGGCATTGATCACTTCCTGCATGTCACCAGCTGTGCTAAACTGTTTACCATCTGTTTAATTTTTATAATCTTCATAATACCTCATATATTCTAAATGACAATCCCCATTTTATAGATGTAAAAACAGCTGGAAGAACCAGGATTCAAATGTTTCCTTATATTTATTTCATACATTCAGAAGGGAAAATTTAACTTTTAAACAATTAAATACTGAAATGCATGATTTTAAGAAAACACTTTATTATGAAAAATTGCAACATATACAAAGTTTGAGAAAAAAAGCACAGTGAACTTCAGGTATTCCCTACTTTGGTTCAATAAGTATTGACCTTTACCAATATTATTATTTTTTATACCTCTTACCATTTTTTTTCTTGCTAAAGGGGTTTAAGAAAAAGAAAATCCCAGGCATATTATTTCATCTATAAATATTACAATTTAATTATTGCTAACAGATAAAGATGTTTTGTAAAAGTCACAATACCATTATCATAATGAAGAAAGCAAAAATCCCTTTATAGCACTCAAGATCTCATCTATATTCAGATTCTCCTATTATCTCCAAGTATTCCAGTTGGTCTCTTCCAATTAGAAGGTCCACACATTGCTTTAGGCCCCTTAAGTCTCCTTTAACTCCTCTCCCCACTTTTCTTTTCCATGTCTATTTATTTATTGAAAAAGGAGGGTTATTTATTGTGTAGATTTCTCCACAATCTGAGGCGGACTGATTACATCTTCGTGGGGGTATTGCCTAACATATCCTTTTCCCGCTGTATTTTCTGTCAACTTTTCTAGTTAAATGCTTTTAATGAGTGTACAATCTCTCTATCTTACTATTTCTAGATGCTAAAGTATAAATCTTAGGCTCTGTGCCTGTAGTTTAAGCAACTAAAGCGCCAGCCACATACACCAGAGCTGGTGGATTCAAATCCAGCCCAGGCCGCCAAACAACAATGACAACTATAACCAAAAAAAAAAAAAAAAAAAAAAAATATATATATATATATATATATATATATATCTCCAGGCATTGGGGCAGGTGCCTGTAGTCCCAGCTACTTGGGAGGCTGAGACAAGAGAATTGCTTAAGCCCAAGAGTTGGAGGTTGCTGTGAGCTGTGATACCACAGCTACCCAGGGTGACAGCTTGAGGCTCTGTCTAAAAAAAAAAAAATCTATGTCTATATCTATATCTATATCTATATCTATATCTATATCTATATCTTAAATGAAAGAAGAGACCTGAGCAAAATGATTCTGCCTTAGTAATATTGGTAGGGAATCACCAGCACGCAAGTCATTTCTGCAGGCCAGGGGTAGGCAAACTTTTTCTTCAAAGGGCAAGATGGCAAATGGTTCCTGCTCTGCAGGACAATTGAAACAGTCTCTGCAGCACCTACTCTGTACTCCCATTATAGCACAAAAGCAGTCACAGCCACACACCACATGTAAAGAAATGGGAGTGGTTGTGTTCCAATAAAACTTTATTTCCACAAATAGGCACAGGCTTGGACTTGGCCTACAGATGTAGGTTTGCTGACCCCTGCTCTAGTCCTGCCAGCTTGCAGCTGAAGGTTTCAAGGGTGTAGCAGGTTATACAAAGAGGGAGCGAAACTACATGCTGTACATTGTGCATGCTTCGGTCTTCTTTGGTGTGGACTATTCAGTGTGAGTGAAACAGATTTCACGGTGACTTTCAGGTTTGTCCTGGTTGTCTCTGCTTTCTGAGTGCAAGTGTCTGTTGCTCTTATGACCCCAGCAGCATGATGTACAGACTCCAGCCTGAGACAGCAGGTGGAGGGTCAGGTTAGGGACAGAGTACACTCACTATAGCAGGTGTGCTCACCAAGCTGCAGGTGGGATGGGACACAAAGAGTTTATCACTTCCCAGGGGTGTAAGGGCTTGTAGGCTTTCCTTTTAAAAATGAACCCTCACTGGTTGAGAGAGACTTAATTAACCTTTACCACCAACGGGCTAATTTTAGTGAGAGGAAGAAGTCTCTTTCTAATTTTGGTGTCTTCCATATTCATGTACTCTCTCACGCTGTGACGTGTAGATGTCAAGGCGATGCCTTGCATTCCTAACTCCCACATTTTCTACACCCGTCTGACCCTTCCTGGGGGAATACTTAGTATCTCTATACCACTTAAACAGTCTTCTAATGGCTGGCCCTCCTGTAATTTCATTTCACCCTCATAATGATACAGTGAAACAGGATAAATATCACCGACTCCAGTGAGGCATAAAACTGGTAATTTGTAGATTAATATTAATTAGAGGCAGAATCAGGACCAGAATTCAAGTTTCCAGACCCTCGGGCTGTGGTGTTTCTAAGCAGGGATCAGAATGCGTTTGTCTAGACTAGTGCTTCTCAACTCTGTCACGTGGAGCTTCTGACTAAAATGCAAATTTTTTTTTTTTTTTTTTTTTTTTAGAGATAGAGTCTTACTTTGTTGCCCTTGGTAGAGTGCTATGGCGTCACAGCTCACAGCAACCTCCAGCTCTTGGGCTTCGGCAATTCTCTTGCCTCAGCCTCCCTAGCAGCTGGGACTATAGGCGGCCACCACGATGCCTGGCTATTTTTTTTGCTGCAGTTTGGCCGGGGCTGGGTTCAAACTTGCCACCGTGGGTATATGGGGCTGGTGCTCTACTTACTGAGCCACAGGTGCCGCCCTACAATGCAAAATTTTAATTCCTGAATCAGATAGTGGCAGCTGCTGTCAACTAGGAATAAATCAAAATTAAAGAGGTATCTGGCTTGGTGCCTGTGGCTCTAGTGGCTAAGGCACTAGCCACATGCGCCTGAGCTGGTGGGTTTGAATCCAGCCCTGGCCCGTCAAACAATGATAGCTGCAATCAAAAAAATAGCCAGGAGTTGTGGCGGGCACCTGTAGTCCCAGCTTCTTGGGAGGTGTGGGCAGGAGAGTCACTTAAGCCCAGGAGTTGGAGGTTGCTGTGAGCTGTGATGCCACAGCACTCTACCCAGGGTGACAGTTTGAGGCTCTGTCTCAAAAAAAAAAAAAAAAAAAATTAAAGTGGTCTCTTAGGGCCACTCAGTGGACTATTTAGATTTGATTCCTCAGTTCAGTTAAACTAAAGTCTTATTAGGCCCTACTATGTACAAGGCCAGGAGCCGCCTTTGTGTTGTTCAAACCACCAACAGATTTAGAAAATTTGGGTATATCAAAAGGGTTCACTGACGTTAGAGACAAAGAGCTTGGTTTTTGATTTTTTTTAAAAGAACCCTCCTTTTAAGATAACCCTCTTTTACTGCTGGTGAAATGTAAACTTGCACCTGCTTGCTAGGATGCAGATTGGTGGTATATATGAAGAACCTTCGACTCCGTGAGGAGCATGGTGATAGACCTCTGTGCTGCAGGTGTGTGGAGACAGCTGCGGGCGGAGCACTAACAGGAAGTGAAATTCTCTGTGGCTCCTGCCTCCACTCTAAGCACAAGGCCATGGCAGTTCTCTTCTACAGGACTTTGAAGCCTGAAACAAAATGTAAGTTTAGCTTAGCTCCTGACTAAACTGGCTCCACCTCTCACATTTGCAGCACAGAAGAAATATTACTCCTATTTCCAGACAAAAAACACTATTTAGCTCAGTCTCGCTTGTTCTACATACAACCTACAGAGTTCTATCTAGTAGGAACCAGTGAACAACAGGCACGGAAAAGTAGAGACTTTCAGCAAGAACATGGACTTCCCAAGGAAGAGTCAAATGGAAACATTCAATAAGAAAACCCACCATATCAGAGATGAATATTAGAGCCCGTGTTGAGCTCATCAGTAGACCTCACACAGCTCAGGAAAGATTCACTGAACTTCAAGATACATTAGTATAAATTATCCAAACTACAAACATGAAGAAAAATAAAAAGAGTGGTGGAAAAGAAAGCACAGAGCATCCAACAACTGTGGGACAATATAAAACAACTGGTTAGAGCTGCATAAAGAGAAACAACAGGATAGGGCAGGAGAAGTATTTGAAGAGGTAACAGTCAAGAATTTTCCTGAAATAATGAAGGACATAAAGCCACAAACTCAGGAAGCTCTGGGGACACCACGCAAGATAAACAATAAACTAACTCCCCAAATAGACACATCAAACTGCTGAAAATGAAAGAAAAAAAGGTCTTGATGTTAGCCAGAGGGGGAGAATATGGAGAACAAGGCTAATAAACATAGTAGAGTACTCAGCAGAAAGGATGTGATCTGGAAAACAAATGACATTTATTTATTTATTTTTTTGTGGTTTTTGGCCGGGGCTGGGCTTGAACCACCACACCCGGTATATGGGGCTGGCGCCCTACTCCTTGAGCCACAGGTGCCACCCTTTTTCTTTTTTGAGACAGAGCCTCTAGCTGTCGCCCTGGGTAGAGTGCTATGGCATCACAACTCACTGCAACCTCCAGCTCCTGGGCTTAAGTGATTCTCTTGCCTCAGCCTCCCCAGTAGCTGGGACTACAGGCACCTGCCACAACACCCAGCTATTTTTTGGTTGTAGTTGTCGTTGTTTGGCAGGCCCGGGCTAGATTTGAATCTGCCAGCTCTGGTGCATGTGGCTGGTGGCTTAGCCACTTGAGCTACAGGTGCCGAGCCAAATGACATCTTTAAATACTGAAAGTAAACAACTGCCAAATGAGAATTCTATACCTATGAAAATATCTTTGAAAAATCAAGAGAAATAAAGACTTTTTAAGATAAATAAAAGCTGAGAGAATTATCAGCACACTTGAAATATAAATGTTATAGGAAGTTCTTCAGATAGTAAGGATATGATACCAAATGGAAGGTTAGATCTACACAAAGAAACAAAGGCTCTAGAAATGTCAAAAACAAGGGCAAATATAAGAGATAATTGATGGTCCAAAGTAAAAACAATAGCAATGAATTGTGGGGTCTATAATACATCCAAAAGCCAAATGCTTGACGAAATTTGCATATAGATGGGAAGAAGGAACTAGAACAATGCTGCTGTCAGCCTCTTATGTATAAAGTAATAAATATTTGATAGTAGACTGGGATAAAGTAATGGCACGGATAATATGATATTTCTAAATAAAGATATAAAACAGTATGAAAAATATGCTCAAATTTTCATACACATCTATATATATTCTTAAAAGGTTATGCAAACCTTGACTCAAATGTTAATAATTTCTCTCAGTGGTGAGATTATAAATGACTTTTTGCTTATTTATGCTTATTTTTAAAAAGTTTCTACTATGCACATTTGTATAGTATACAGTGGAAAAAAGGCTGTGCTTTAATATTGCCTAACATGCAACTCACCACCACCTTCTACCATTTGTGATAGCCAGAGAAAGGTTTAACCAAATAATTACAGCAGAACCTCTGTATGTTGACTTCCAAGGAGCTGTAACAAACAAGTCAACATATGGACATGGTCAGCATAAGAACTCAGGCCTCCTATCCTAATAAGTACATGTGGTGCACGTCCAGTCTGTGAAAAGCAGGTCACCTTAGGGAGGTGACCAATACGAGGAGGTGGTCAGCTATGGAGGTTCTAGTGTAGCTTCCCTAATAAGTGAACTCGGAAGGAAGCTGGTAAACCTGGAGATATCCTACCCCTGAAGGTACATTACCAACTATTCCCCAGTAAAGTAGAAAATAAATATGGCTAGAGTTAAAGATCCACATGCTCTGAGAAGCCTGAATTAAAACTTAGATAAAATCATATTTAACCTAAGTTTTGAAACTGAGCTCAATCAATGGGAACAAATGTAGATAAAACTCTAATTTTGTATTAATTAGCTTCTTAATAAACTGTTTTTTCTTATCCCAAAGAAATTTTTTTCTTGTACATTCACAATGTTATAGAATAGCTTAGCATTCGAGAAGTTGTGTTTTAACCGACAATGACCTCTGAGTTTATTCAGTCTAATCACCCATTTTATAGATAAGGGAGACAACAGGGAGGGTTAGTGATTTACCTGGAGTCACAAGCTTGGAGGCCAGCCAAGACCCCAGGGTTGCCAATTCCTAAATTACCTCTTCCATTTCACTAAACTCCTTGGGTTTATTTTAAAATCACTATTTGCATTCCTAGGACGACAGCATCTAGTTTAACTTTTCCATCAAGTTTTTCAATGTACTATTTATTAACGCAAAAAAAAAAAAAAAAACAAAAAAAACCCCAAAAACCCTTAAAAATAAATAGAATTAGCCAGTACCTTCTTTCTCTAGTATTTACTTCTCCTCAATCTTTTTGAAAGACAGGGGATAAAGACAAAAACCCAATTCCATATATACGCACACACCTACATTTTACAAACAACAATGAAGAGAATAGGCTATATGAATACTTACATAAAGGATTACAAGGATCTGGAGAAATACTCAGAATTTACACCAAGCAAAATTATAGTACACAGCAAGTTTAATTCACCCATATTTTTGGGCCAGTAAATTAATTAGGTACTTAACAAAGTGGCCTGGATCACTGCTGCATCCTCTACAGTGTGGATTTGTGTTCTCCTATACGGTGCGATTTCGAGCCCCCTTTTCTTTTGCGGTCTATTTATTTTCTTTTGTTTTGACACTTGACAACACTTATTTTTTAAATTTCAGATTAATACGAGGGTACCAATGCTTAGGTTGCATGGTTTTTGTTTCTAAGGTAAAGTTCCAGTTGTAGTTGAGCCCTATACCCAGAGGTGTGCTGCACACCCGGCCTTGTGCACATTAGGCGATCACAGCCCATCCTCTCCCCTTCTCCCTTCTCCCTTGAATATGCACGTGTTTTTCTTTCCTGTGGGCATGTTGTGTTTTATATTTGTATTGAGAACATTGGATGCTTGTTTTTTTTTTTTTTTTCTTGTGATCGTAGTTTATTCATTTATCTTCCATGCTGATCTTTCATCTTAAGGTTTTTCGTCTTAATTTATACTCCTTCAGGGTAACAACCACTGAAGCGAGGAGTTAAGATCCCAGTTTAGAAGAATAGACTTTGCCTTCTACTTTTAGGAAAAGAAGAAGCATTTCACATAGAACAAGCTAAGATCTCACAGGATTTGTACAAATTTGATATAGTCCCCTAAAATTTCTTCATATTCTTCTTGTGTGGTAAGGCTATATAGTAATAAATATTATATTATGATATATATTTTAGAATGATAACTATTTAGAGTAAGATCTAACTCCAAAAATAAAGATTATTTTTCAAAGGACTTCCTAAACTATAAAAGTGGCTTAGAAATATATAAAAGGTTTTTGTTTATTATTTTGAGACAGAGTCTCACTTTGTCATCCTTGGTAGAGTGCTGTTTTGTTATAGCTCACAGCAACTTCAAACTCCTGGGCTCAAGTGATCCTCTTGCCTCAGCCTCCCAAGTAATTGGGATTACAGGCACCAGCCACAATGCCTGGTTACTTTTTAAAGAAGGGGTCTTACTCTAGCTCAGGCTGGTCTAGAACTCCTGAGATCAGGCAATCCATCTGCCTCGGTCTCCTATACCTGGCCTTAGGTTTTTAGCAATGACTTGGCATAGGAAGGCATTCTATCCTTGTGACAACTTTATTTCAACCCCATCTCTTGGCGTACATCTAGCGGAAAGCACATTTAACTGGGAAGAAGACGACCAGGTCCCAATTCTCACTCTTCCACACCCACTTTCCTGACAGATGGTCCTGGGAATGTGCTTCATTTAAGGAACTATTTACTCATCTGTGCAAGGGATGCACGGCCTTTACTGCCTGCACCGTAGGGCCGTCAAGACGAGCTAGGAGTTAGTTTATGTCAAGAGGAGGAAGACAATCCACAGGTATTCTTGATCTCTTGTTTCATTTAATCCACACAACAACTCTAGCAAGACAATTGGCACTTTTCCCTGAGGCTATACCAGAAGAATGGGGACAAGTAGTTTGAAGAAAAGGAAAGACATTTATCACTTTCCTGACAAAAGAAGAAAACGGCAGAATATTGTCTCAAAATCCAAATTTGTGCTTCTGGGCAGAAACACAGAGTTTTTAAATGTTCTGATTAATTTTATAATCCTGTTTTGTGCTAAGACAATCTTGTAGCCTCTGCCCAGATTATCCCATCTATGGCTAAAAAAAAATCTGTGACTTCCACCCAGGTTAATTCCATCTTTGGCTAAGACAACCGGTGGCCTCTGCCCAAAGGATTCATTTGAGGTATCTCCTATAGTTCAAGAACAAGACACATCTCTCACCCCACTTCCGGCCTAAGGCCCTCGTTCCACTCAGTCTTGTGACCTCCACCCCCAAAAGGTGCCTCAAAACAAGTTCATGCTTCCTCCATGAGAGGATCATGCTGTTTCCCTACATCTTCTTAGTCTTTTTTCTTTTTTTTTGCAGTTTTTTTGGCCAGGGCTGGGCTTGAACCCGCCACCTCCGGCATATGGGGCTGGTGCCTTACCACTTTGAACCACAGGCGCCACCCCATCTTCTTAGTCTTAACAGCATTTTTGGAGCACCTAACAGTGTGCTAAGAAAGACAGATTGCATTGACAGGGCAGTAAGGTAGTTAAGGGCTACATCATTTAGGTTCAAAATTCCAGCCCTGGCTTGAATATTTTTCCTAACTCCCAGGTGTCAGAAGTGTACTCCCTAAAGCAGAGGTTCTCAACTTGTGGGTCGCAACCCCTTTGGGGTCTCCTGCATCTCAGATATTTACATTACAATTCATAACAGTAGCAAAATTAGTTATGAAGTAGCAATGAAAATAATTTTATGGTTGGGGGTCACCACAACATGAGGAACTGTATTAAAGATTCACGGGATTAAGAAGGTAGAGAACCACTCCCCTAAATTCATGTGTTGATGAAATTTGTGGGTGGGGCCTTTGGGTGGTGTTTAGGATTAGAGGTCATCAGAGTGGGGCTTCCATAACGTGACTTGTGGATTTATCAGTCAGTCCTGAGCCAACATGGTCTTGCAACTCCCCAAGAGAAACCAGAGTCATTTCCTACCTTGCTTGTAATAAATGACAGATTTTAAAATTTCATTTAAATACAGAAAATACCAACAAAAGTACATACATTTTAAGAAAGGAAAAATTTGTATTAAAACTGTAATGCTCAAGTCACATTTGACTTTTGTAATTATAAGAGGTGCTCAAACGTGACTTGTATTCATCTTTTGTTATCAGTATATATTGAGTATTACAATTATAATAGTTTTTTCCTTTCTTAAAATGTGAACACATTTTTTTTGGCACCCTTTATGTAAAAGGCCATGGACGACTTGTCCCTCTCCCTTTACACATGTCTCTCCTTTTCTTTAAAAATGTCAGGGAGAGGTTATCACTAAGGGAAGAGTAAGTGGATATTATCACTCAAAATCTTATAGATAATGAAAGATTGAATCATACAACTATTTCAGTTTGGTTCCTTGACATGTTCTCAATGAAGAAAAATTCTAAAAAAAAAAAAAAAAAAAAAAAAGAAAAGAAAAGAAATGTGAAGAGGGAGTCTAATACCCCTGCTAATTCTTACCACTTGTCATAATTTTTGCATCTAAGTTACTACAATTTTAAAAAGTTATTCAAGTGGCAAGGCAAGATGTCTGAAGATCAAGATTTCAATGTTTTAATGATGTGGATTTAAAACACAGACATGGGACTTGGAGACACCTTGTCCCATGGTTTTCAATATACGCTTTAAAATTAATGAAAAAAATTTAAATTGTGATAAAATACACATACAACTTCTATCTTAACCATTTTGAAGTATACAGTTCAGTATGGCGCAGGAATTCATTGTTCTGCAATCAGAACTCTTTGTATTTTGAAAAATGAAGACTTTACACCCGTTAAGCCACTCTTCTTTCTCCTTTCCCCCAAGCTCATGGCAACCACCATTTTGCCTATTAGGTGTCCATGAATCTGACGACCCTAGTTACCACACATGAGTGTAATCAGAGCTATCTTTTTGTGAGTCACTTATTTTACTTAGCGTATCTTTAAGGTTCATCCATGTTGTGGCACAAATCAAAATTTCCTCCCTTTTTAAGGTTAATATTTCAATGTATCTATTTGTCACATTTGGCTAATCCATTCATCTGTTGATGGACACCAGGGATGTTTCTAACTTTTGGCTACTGTGAATAGGACTGCTAAGAACATGAGTGTACAAATATTTTAAGACCTTTCTTTCCATTCTTTTGGGTATATACCCAGAAGTGAAGTTGCTGAATCATATGGTAAATGCATTTAACTTTCTGAGGGACTATCAAACAGTATCTCATTGTGGCCGTATGAATTTATATTCCCATCAATAGTGTACAAATTCTCGTATCTTCATATCCTTGCCAAGACTGGTTACTTTCTTTTTTCTTTTTTTTTTTTATATAGTAGCCATTTTACTGGATGTTCAATATATGCTTTTATTTTTTTTAATTTAATTTATTATTTATTTATTTATTTTTGAGACAGTCTTATTTTGTTGCCCTCAGTAAAGTGCTATGGCATCATAGCTCACAGCAACCTCAAACTCTTGGGCTCAAGTTATCCTCTTGCCTCAGTCTCCCAAATAGCTGGGACTATAGGCACCCATCAAAATGCCTGGCTGTATAATTTTTTAAAGACAGGGGCTCGCTCTTGCTCAGGCTGGTCTTGAACTCCTGAACTCAAGTGATCCACTTGCCTCAGCCTCCCAGAGTACTAGGATTACAGGTGTGAGCCACTGCACCCAGCCCAATATGTGTTTTTAAAATATATTTTTTTCAGTATACATTTCAGGATTTCCACAATTCCATAAAGAATGAGGAGTTCTGGGGCACTGAAGGTTGAAATAGTAAATATCTTTTTATCCTGTAAGAAACTGTTAGGAAAAAAAAAGAATTCTTCTAAAAAAAAATTTAGATCACCTACTGGTTTAGACCAAGAACAAATATAATTAAAATGGAACAAAACTACCAATTATAGGGGCTTCTACTTTACACAGGCCTTATAAGACATGTGTCATTTCATTTCATTTTCATAACCACCTGTAAAATAGATGCTATTAACTCAAGTTCACATGTGAACAGATTGAAGCTGGAAGGGGTTACAGGTCACATGGCTAGAAAATGCCAGAGCTGAAATTTGAACCTGAGCTATTTGATTCTAAAAGCTCTGCTAGCACATGCCACCATGCCCAGCTAATTTTTCTGTTCTAGTAGATACAGGATCTTGCTCTGGCTTGGCTGGTCTTTAACTCCCAGAGTGCTAGGATGATAGGCATGAACCATCATACCCTACTGGTGTCACCATTAAAGCTCAGTCAAAAGTAGCTAGCTATCTGTATTACAGAAAAGAAAGCCCATTCCATCTGTAAATATTTACCAGTAGGGAGACATACTGTAATTGACCTGGAAAAAGTCATTTAAAACTCAGTTATAAAGTAACCATTTGCTTCCTGTACATTGAGAAAAGTTATTTAAAAATGTTAAATTATTTGAAATGAGTTGACCCAATGATATTAGATTTCCTGTAATGTTTCTAATGAATACTATAACTGCAACAACAAAAAAATCCATTCTTTTTCTTAACCTTCTGTCAAAAATTCTTAAAAACAAAAATCCTACTATGAAACTAATTTATGGCTTTCATAGGAAAGCTATAACCCAGTTATAACCTAAGAATATGGGGAAGGGGGAGAAGGAGGGGAGGGAGGGGGGAATAAGGGGGGAGGGAGGGAGGAGGGAGGGTGATTGGTGGGATTACTCCTGCGGTGCATCTTACAAGGGTATATGTGAAACTTAGTGAATGCAGAATATGATTGTCTTAATACAATAACTAAGAAAATGCCAGGAATGTAATGTTAACCAGTGTGATGAAAATGTGTCGAACTGTTTATAAAACCAGTGCATGGTGCCCCATGATCGCATTAATGTACACAGCTATGATCTAATACTAATAAAAAAAAAAAAAACATAAGAGGCTTTACCATTACAAAATGTCCACACCCCTATATCATTTCTGATAAATCTGGAACTAATGTCTGTGTTGACTATTTTTTTTCCCCCTCTAGAATGTAAATCACTCTTGCAGGTTTTGAGATGTCAGTTTACTTGAAATTCTCAGTTAATAAGTTATCTTACCCTCATTTGGTCTTTGGATAAATTAGATGCTTGCTAAAGTTTCAAACATGTTGAGAAATGAACACAATCTTTGAAGTTTCTAAAGAAAGATGATTTAGGAATCATAAAATTCAATCCAGTGCCAACTGCCTTTTGTGTGTGCAGTACATTTGTCTTACGGAAATGCTTCTCTGGAGACCCAGCGCTCGCCAGTGGCCAATGCCCCATCCTCTGCCTCTGAGCACCAAGGCTGCCCACTGAGCCTACCCAGCGTGACCCACCAGCTCTGATGGTCAAATGCTGAGGAGTACAAAAATGCATTAGGAGATTTGAATTCAAATCTCCGTTCTGCCACCTTACTCAGAAGGAACAGGACCAAATAAATCCTCAGTTTCTTTTTTTTGTGTATTCATCTGTAAAAGTGTCTATTCTTATGAATTTCAAATGATGTACTATACATACTTTGTAAGCTGTAAAATATAATGTAAATTCAAGGGTATATTATTAAAGGTTTATTAACATAAAAATAATTATTATGAGCAAATGATTCTTTTTTGAGACTTTTATGAGCTATTGGAGACTATTATGAGCAAATGATTTACTTTTGAGACTTAAATTACCTTAAGGCAATTTATGGGCAGAAAAATTATCATAGCATTGCCCTTGGTCAATATTTTCTAATCTTGCCTGATCAGAAAAATCATCTGAGGAACTTATTAAAAATATAGATCGCAAGTTGCCACTGTAGATATAATGAGTCAGAATCTAAGGGAAAATTTGGCTGAGAAAAATTAGGAAAAATTGGCTGAGAAAAATTAGGAAAAATCAGCTGAGAGGCCCTGACTTAGAAATAATTAGAAAATTTGTTTTTAAGTTTTTTAATTCAGGGGGCTGCAATCCTTGTAGAAACAAGCTTGCTTTGGATTTCTTACCAAGCAATGTATATCACATTTGTCATAATGCCAGCTGGAGTTTCTAAGTATCAAGAGTCCATTTTAAAGCATGATTATTAGGGATTCAAAATGTATTTAATTCATTTTGCAAACTTGGTACAGCTAGAACCCAGAGAGGCTGCTGCCAGTTCTGGTTTTCTCTTGTGATGACTCTGGAGAGTCCGAAGTCCAAGTACACGTTGCCTCTGAGGTTAGAATACCATAGACTACACAGTCTGAATCTGGTTCATTTGACTTCATTGTTTTTACTGCCTTGTTTTACTTTACTGTGTCCCACCCCAAGTGCCCACACTACTTCAGAGCTGTGTGGCTTTGCATGACTTACTTAACTTCTTGCTTCCTGGTGTAAAATGCCCATCATACACACCTCGCAGAGTTACTGAGGAATAAATGAAATGATGTACTGAAAACTTGCTACACTACCTGGTACCTAGTAATAAATGAAAGCTGTTCCCTAAATTAGTCTAAATTGTGTGTGGAAATTTTCCCATGTTTTAAAGTCTCAGAGATAAGCGCTGAACAGAGCCTCAGGGTATCCTGACCAACCACTGGCAGGGGTGCTCCACCTGGTGATGTTCCATGCCCTCTGAGGACAATTCAGACCAAGCATGAACTTCTGGGACCTTCCTCCCCACCCCAGGGCATTGCACCATGCCTCCTCTTGGCTGTAAAGAGATGCTTCACCCATCACGACATCTGGTTGGGTCATGGTTACTGGCATGGTAATGTCCCATGAATTAAAGGTTGAGCCATCCTGACCCTCACCCATCACACGCCAGTCACTACCATGACAACCAAAAATGCCTCTACAAATATCCAGATCCTCCAAGGAGAGGGATGCTCCCTTTTCCCCCATCGAGAACCAGCGGCTCTGGTAGGACTCTGGAGAGGCCATCTCTAAGAAGAGGAGCATCACCAGGAGTTTGATGATCACTTCCTGTCAGCTCTTTTCCTGTGTGACTGGAGTCTGCCACAGCTCACAGCCCAGCCTTGTCATCCCCTTTCGGTGTCCTAATGCATTTCAAACACTACTGCCACTGTCGCGCTTCTCCTTGTGGAGACCTCCAAGGATTCTCCTTCACCTGCAGGACCAAAGCCAGTCCCCGACAAAGCCAGTCCCCCCCCCAGCCTGGCACTCACAGACTCCGCCACTTGGCTCGAGTCCGCTGTCTTCTTGCAACTGGGCTTCAGTTCCCCTTTCTTGGAGCTGATTCTAATCCCTATATTATCATCACAGCCCAGCTAGTGCTAGTCCATGCTGACGTCCTATGCGACCTTTTTTTTGTTCCTCTCTCCTGCTTCAGTTAGAGGAGAGCTGGTAAATGATCATGCCTGTGTCCAGTTGGGCTTACCCCCTGCAACCCTTCTGTTTAGCTAAGCCCTAACCCCTTCCCCCGAGGTGCCCTCGGCCCTTTCCTGTACATTGTTCAAACCACCAAAGAACAGACATGTTTTTTCACTACCAGGGAAGAACTGCAGTGCCTAAGGAGGAAACCAGGGTTCACAGGAGCTGATCCCAAAGCACCCCTGATGACAGCAAGAGCAGACCGTGCACCAGAATGTTCAGTAGCCAGTCGGGGCACAGTAGCCCTTTGCCACTATTCCGGCTCTATAGAAGTAACGAAAATGCTACAGTTAATGAATAATTCTCTTTTAAAATGCAAATGAATAAGGCGAGCTATGCCCACTCCTACTTTAATAGAACTTTGTTTCACAGATTTTTCAAAATAGGATTTATTCACCCGGGTCATTTAAAAATTCTCTCAGAGCAATAGTGCTACAGCAGCACTGCTGGAGGCAGGCCACATACTCAAGGAGGAAAAAGGGAAAGAAAGAGACATCTATGCTTCCCAGTCTCCTATTTTTTATTGGAGTTCTTACTGTCTCCAACAACGTTATGTTA
The DNA here is from genome assembly GCA_963574355.1 of Loris lydekkerianus. NCBI lineage: Eukaryota > Metazoa > Chordata > Mammalia > Primates > Lorisidae > Loris > Loris lydekkerianus. The sequence goes on along the minus strand of CAUYPK010069820.1, from coordinate 14,355 downwards.
ATAGTTTCTTAAAGGCTGGCCTCAGGCGGGGAACGCCCACTGCACACAACGAAGTAACTGGAGCACTCTGGGAAGCCACAGTTCCCACAGTCCCCAGATGGGATCTGAGAGCTGCCGTGGTGCCACCAGCTTGATCTGTGCCATGCTGCACAGGGAAAGGGGCTTTGCGATGAGCAGGTCCCCTCAGCCACCACGGACATAGCTAGAGCCCTTGCTCGTGTGTTGTGGCTCTGGCACGGCGCTAAGCACTTTGAAAGGACTATTTCATTTAGTTGTCACAACACTGAGCATTAACTCCTGTTACTGGACCCATTTTACAGATGCTGAAGCAGAAGCACAAATAACCTGCCTGGGAGCACAAGGGGAAGCCACAGCGTCCGTGTGGGACTTCAGTGTGGGACTTGGCCACTTGGCCACTGCCCACTGTCTCTTTCACTGGGAAAGGGAAACCAAAAGCTGCCTCCATCATGCTTAGACAAGGTGGTCTCCTGACAGACAGCTCTCTCATTTAACTGTTAAGAAAACTGAACTGGGGAGGTGCCTGTGGCTCAAAGGAGTAAGGTGCCGACCCCATATGCCGGAGGTGGCGGGTTCAAACCCAGCCCTGGCCAAAAAAAAAAAACACCAAAAAAAAAAAAGGAAAAGAAAATTGAATTGTAGGCCAGATGATGAAAGGATTTGCCCCGGGCCACATCAGTGACCAATGACACAGGCAGGACAAGAGTTCAGGTGTCTGGGAGTGTCCTGTCTTCACTCCATGCTGCTGAACACAGAAACTTCACCTTTTCAGACAGAACAACGCAGATCCCATACCACACAGCAAGATACCAGGGAAGGTCAAATGTACAAACGGATTTCAAATAAAAACAGTTCTGTAAAAAATGTATGCAGGAGATTCTCCTTTGATGTGGCATTCAGGAAATTAAATGGAAAAGGGAGGAATGAGACTGTATGGCAGTCTTATAAGAGCAAATCTATATAAACATGTATCTTCCCACTCTGTCTCCTTCACAAAAACTTACTGGTTTTCGTTAATATCACCATGGCAACAAGAACATGGTTAATGTGGTAGCCACAGGGTACTTTCTCATAACTCACATTCCTTTGCTAATACTCTCAAATTCCCATTTCATTCAGGAGGTTTGCATAATCCATTAAAAAACAAACAAATGGTGTTTCATGCTGTTAAGACTACATTAGGATATAAGTCTATATAAAAAAATTCATGTTAATAAAAAAAAGTATTTGTATGTGTTTGGCCTCTGTAAGATAAATTGTGTTTGAATGATAAACATTCAAAAACAGGGTAGAATTGTTATAAGTGGTTTTCATTTTCTTTTTGTTTATCTTTTTTTATTTTACACATTAGTTATATAATGAGGGGAAAACACACAGTTTTCCCATGGATATGTGGGGATCCGTGCTAAGACCCCTGAGAATACCAAAATTCATGGTGCCCAAGTCTCTTCTATAAAATGGTATTTGCACATGACCTATGCATACCCTGCTGTATGTTAAATCATCTCCAGCTTACCTATAATACCCAAAATGATATAAATCCTATGCAAACAGATGTTATAGGGTACTTTTTATTTGTATTTTTTTCTATTGCTGTTGGTATTTTTATTGTTTTTCTTTTTTGAATGTTTTTCATTGATAGCTAGTTGAATCCGTGGATGAGAAACTTAAGGATTCTCATGAAGGACTGACTATATTATAAAAATATCTTCACCACTACACAAACCAGAGTCCCAGAAGTCCTGGCCCCTCATAAAACCATTGTCAAAGCTAGCCACACTCTAACTGGAGTCTTGTTCCAGGAGCTGAAGTGCTTTTCAGCACTCTCTAGTGGGTGCTTTGGTTGAGCCTTTGTAGCCCAGAGCCTGAGGGCCTTGCTTAAAACATCCTTAATTGAACCAAGACTTGACATTAGCCCTGGGTGACTAGTCCTTTGTTCTAGACTCGTCTTCCAAGGTCATCTGAAGGACTGACTAACAAGTGTTCTTAGTGCTCAAAGAAACTTGCCCCTCTGTGTCTAATGTCCAAACACTTGGGTTTGGTGCACTGGTTTAAAAGTCTCTTAGAATCCTGTGTATTTTTCCACTTCCCTTAGGTAGGTGATCTTAGTTTGGGAAGGAGCTCCTTAACACCAGATGAGGTCTAGGCTGAAGTAATGGGACTTCTGAAAGGTTAGGGAGAGGAAAGCAGTTTTACTTAGGTATTGAGTGTCCATAAGTGGTGGACAGTGAGGCCTAGAAGTGACATGTTCATTCATTCATTCTTGAATTCAATAAATACAAACTGGATACCTCCCAGTGCCAGGGACTGGGCCATACTCCAGAGATTCCAAGACAACATCATTGAGGAATTTAGTCTTGCAAGCAAGGTAAAAAATAGGATGTAAGAGCTATAAATAAATTTCATTGCATTTCTGCTCGAGCCCTCAGAAAACTATTAAGATAATAAGGGTGAAATGCCTAATAAAGAAGCTGGATAATAAATAATAACTTCTAAAAGGGCATTATTACTGTAAATTTTACCTGCAGAAGAAAAGAAGGAGATGGACTTTTATGGAGCCCTTATTTTGTAATAGGCAGAGTTGCTGATGTTCTCGCACTCAGAGCCCTCTGAATGGAATGCAGGTGAACATTCCAGTGACTCCATTAGTTGGCAAAGATACTGTTTCATAAAAGGCACATAAGGGTGGTTAGGCAGCAAAAATAAGCAAGTCATCCACGGGAAGGCTGAGAGGATTAAGTTATGTGAAAGTCATTAGCACAGGGCCAGGCCCACAGGGAGCACCCGGGATCCAGGAGAAAGGCTGGAGGTAGAGAGTGAATGAATGGGGCATCTCAGCCTTCAGAGGGCTTAGATCACATACAACGGGTGCAAGACAGACACCATCATAGAATTAAGTGCAAAATACTGCGGCCTTAGGGTGAGAGTGGAAGCACAGCCCATGACGCTCACATATGAGGCTGTGAGCAACCATCCTCCTAGTGGGGAAAGTTGCATTTTTGGATAATCATGGCATTGAAGGGAAGGAAGTCCTAAGACTGATGGTGTCCCAACTTTGTTCAAAAGAGCTTCCAATGGTGGTGGACATGTTGTGTCTCTGTGCTGTCTATCAGCACTTGAAAGAAATGCATTTCAAATTTAATTTAAATTAAAGTTAATACCCACAAGTTAGTATCTCCTGAAGTAAGATAGCCTAGGTATCAAGAGTTTTCTGTCCGCCCTGTGGCCCAGAGGCAGTTAAGAGTCCTGGACCCCATCCAGGAGAATGTGATAAAAGGGGTTCCCACTGGTGGGAAGTAAAACAAACTACAACCTAGTGGCCTCTGGGGACTCAGGAGGAAGCCACAGAGGAAGGGTCCTATCTACGGACTTTGGCAACACTGTCATTGCCAAACTTCAGCGTTGCCGTTCTGCTCTGACCTCCCTTCCTAACTCCCTAAGTCTTTAGGAAAGTCCTGTTCAGCATTATAGCCTAGGTTTCCTTGTGCTTTGAGAAATTAAGAGACTCCGTTTTATGGTTTAACACCTCGGTGCCTGAACACATGAGCAGAATAAGGACCAAGGGAGTACTGAGTACTCTAGTATTAGTAATAAGCACTAATAGTAAAGCACATTACTCAAGTCTGAATCTCTAGCTCCTGCTCATAGTAGATGCTCTATAAATATTGCTAAGTGAATTCAATTTAGAAAACGAGTCTCTGTGTTAGGCTTATCCACTATGTTGCTCATGCATATGCTAAACCATGTTGGTTTCCTGTTCGGGCAGAATGTTAAAGTCTTACACTTTTATTTCTCTATCCATAGGCTTAGCAGTTCTAGTATCTAAAAATACTGCTCTCATTTGATCCAAAAATTAAACTATTTTAAATAAAGCAATTTTTCATATGATTTGAGTTCTGACTGTGTTTCAGCACCTGTCAGAACCTTGTTCAAGTGACCTGATGTTTGAGACAGGCAGTCCACCAGCTGTATTAACTAGTCACTGATCAGCGGCGGCAGACACAGTTCTCGCTAGGCCAGGGGTTCTCAACCTTCCTAATGCTGGGGCCCTTTAATAGAGTTCCTGTGGGTTGAGACCCACAGGCTGAGAACTGCTGCTCTAGGCAATTAGAACTGCATTCGCCTAAGGACCGAGGGGGGCTCTCAGCTTCCCTGGGCAAGAGAGAGGTGTTGCAGATCCAGCCTTCATAGGCAGTAAGCAGCAGTGGAGTTGAGACTTTTGAAGAGTAGTAATAAAAGATATTGGTAACTATGTAACTCACTGTTCTTAAAGGACAGATTTATATGGTAAAAACCATATTGAGTTGTTTCACCAAAAAATTGGCCTCTGTAGATAATGGTGAGATTTCCTTTGTCAAAAAGGAAAACCATGTAATCCACACTTCTCTTTCAGCTACACACATCAGAGCTTTTCAGGCCAGCCTTTATTCCCTAATCGTATTCACTGGCTCCTTCCCGCTGCTTGGCAACATTTACTTTTTCTGTTTCCCCCTCATCTGTCTTTGTATGTTCTAACCTGAAAACTACCTGAAATCCTTTTGAAAACAAAGGAGGTACAGAAGTTAAACACATAAATCCCTAATCCTTTCAGAGGTCAACCCAAAAACTACTAAATAGCAATACTAATAAAAGGATGTTTTATTCAATTATTTCCTCAAGATGGGAAGTTGAACGATAACTTAGAAGAGAAAGGTCAATGGTAAAGGGGAAGAGAGGTTAGATGGTCCATTATATTTGATGAAAACACTCAGCCAATAAAGTGTTAACCTATTTTTTTTCCATCAATAAAGGGAACTTTGCAGGCATCTCTCTAATATAATTTGGCCTTTTTTTACTCTCGTGCATAAATGCTTCTTGCTGGAATGATAATCAGTAGTGGTTCTGGACTGTTTTTATTACATTCCCTTTCGCGTGAGAGCTATAAAGATTTTCAAGGAGAGCAAGGGTCATGCATAAAGCAGACAGTGTCAGGGCCATCTCAGCAGACTAGATTCAAAGAAATGAAGGATGCTGACACTGCATTGCAGCATTCAGCAGCTATAGCATCAACTCCTCACAGGGGACCCATGAGCCTGAACAGATTCCCAAGGATAATCCAAAAGGAAATATTGAAAATGTCCTACAGGATATCTTACTTCTGCATAGCAAAATTATAAAGCAAAAAGCAAAATTGACATTGTAATAAACATCTAAGGAAAGGTGTTCATAAGATGGGTAAGTGTGCTGTAAATCGTTACCACAATTGCGTTCACCACTGGCTGAGATCCGCCCTGGGGCAGCACCATCAATTAGCACTACAAAGGAGCACGGAAGGCAATCTGTTCTGTTGTGTCCTCCCTTTACTCACATGGCGTTTGTTTCTGCCTCTTATTTGCTTGCCATGTGAACATCTTACTGCGTGTGGAAAATGCTTCCAGAAATGCCATCCCTGTTCCTATTTCCTATCTCTCTTTGCTAGCAGGTAGCTGTTCTCTGGGTCACACCTTCAGACCAAAGAACTGCAAGATTCTGTCTGCCTTTCTTCACTTATCTATATCTTCAACTCGCTCCCATACTCAGGCACAGCCAAAAAAACCCCCAGAAATCACAGCCCCCCTGCCACAAAGGGTGCTGCTGTTGTTTTTTAATCTACCTCTGACCATCTCCTCAATACCTCTATTCAAACCTGGCTTCAAAGCACATGATTACAATATGGTTACAATATGCAGCTAATCTATTGTTCTTTTCCCTTTATTGTTCTGACCATATAAAATTTGATCCCATCCAAGTTCAGAGCTGCCTCTTAGGTTCAGCTGCTGTTTCTGCCCTCTTCCTTAGGGAACTGACCTGAAAAGACCCTACCTGGGTTGGGAAGGAAAGGACCTCTGTAGAACAAAAGTGGAAATGCTCCATCATTACATAATACAATTACTAGAGATTTGGAACCTAAAATGAATTGCTTGAGGCAACCAGAGGTTGCCTTGTTTTAAGCTCTTTATGAAGAGTCCTTCTCAGGACACCCTAAAACCAGCCATCAATCACCCAATGCAGAGAAAGCAGAGCTTGCTGGGGAATAACCAACAGCACAGTTTTCTATAAAGTGAAATCAAATTCTGCCACTGCCTTCAGCTCAGAATGCTATTAGGCCTCATTAATTAGGGATGACTGGGGAAAATGCTTTTCTGAATTAGTGAAGCATCTGCATTTTAACATCTTTTAAACAAAAGCACAGTATGATTATTTTAATTCACATATGGTAATTCAGGAAGGTTAAAAATGTGGTTCTAAGATCTCCATTGGTGTTTAATCAATAAATAAGCATCTCTGTAATTAACACATATCTTTAATGTAAAAGGATGCTTTAAAACTGCTTGCAAAAAAGGCTGAAAATACTGTAGTTTGTCCTGTTAAATTGCTAAACATTTCCCGATCGTCTTATTTTCAGCAGCATCAGGAAATTTCTGAATAATGGCACAAAGACAAACGTCAAACACCAGCTTGACATGAATTTTACAAGTGTCCTAATTAGAAGATGTGACTTAATGAGGTTTTTTATTACACTGAATTACAGAAATGAAACCAGAAGAATGCATCTTAAAATGAACTTTGGGCTTAACATCAAAGTACCCTGTTTATTCATGCCTTAAAGAAGTGCTTAACTTTGCCCTTCAAAATGTCAGGCTGGGCCTTGGCTCTGCCGTGTAAAGGATGTACTTAATTCAGTAAGAACTCAGCTCCCAAGTACAACAAGCTGTCTAGCACTCCTGAGTCACTCAAGCCCAAGAAGGCTTTCACAAGCTGATGCCAATAGGCTAGGAAATAGCTTTTATGTTGGTACAGTCTGGGCTTTTATTATTTCTATAAAACTAATGAATTAGAAGAACCAAAGAAAAGTAAACCCTGCTAGGTTGCCTAAGGGAGATACAGTACTGGAGTGGTGAAGAGCTCTGGGGCTGGCATCCTGCCTCTTGCAACCTGCTTAGGTCTGTCATCCTGGAGCAGCTACTTTTGACCTCTAAGCCTCAGTTTCCTCTTCTGTAAAACAGGGATAAGTAACACTTTTCCTCATATGGGAATGAGATGATTGCATATCCTGACATCTCCCGGTCAGTAACTACTTCAAAAATGATGTTACTTTTACTGCTACTGCAGCTACCATCCTGTTAGTTCTGGTATTTATACACTGTCTCCTCAACTGATCTAGTCCCATCTCTCTTTTAATAAGTGAAGTTTTTGGAAAAATAAAACTTCAAAATGTTATATGCAAAAGAATAGCGCTGCTGCTGCTACGTGCTAAGTGCTATCTCTTTTAATCCTCACAGTTACTCAGTGAAGGAGAAGTGATATTATTTTAGTATGATAATTTATTACTTTTTTTCATAGTTCATATTAATTCATCTTATAAGTGAGAAAATGGATGGGTGCAGAAAAGTCAAAGCCAAAATCTGCACTTGAAGAGTCAGAATTCAGAGTCTAAACTTTCAGCCACTACTTCATCCTGGTGCTAAATTCACTTCTACTCCTTATTTATTTATTTTTTTCATTATTTTTTTGAGACAGAGTCTCACTATAATGTACTCAGTAGAGTGCCCTGGCATCACAGCTCACAGCAACCACAAACTCTTGAGCTTAAGCGGTTCTCTTGCCTCAGCTTCCAAAATAGCTGGGACTACAGGTGCCTGCCACAACGCTTGGCTATTTTTTCTTTGTTGTTGTTGTTGCTGTTGTAATTGTCATTGTTGTTTGGCAGGCCTGGGCTGGGTTTGAACCCACCAGCCCTGGTGTATGTGGCTGGTGCCCTAACCACTGAGCTATAGGCACCACGCCTCACTTCTACCTTTGAGGGTGATGTTTTTGATAAGGCTAACACTGGACCCGTTTTTACATGTAGAGCTGTATTATTCTGCATGTCCAAGTTGCCGTGTGTTGTAAATACTACATATCTTTAACCTAAATGGATGCTTTAAAACTGCTTCAGAAAAAAGCCTGAAAATACTGTAGTTTGTCCTCTTAAGTTGCTTAAACACTTCCCTAATCTTATTTTCAGCAGCATCAGGCAATTTCTGAAGAATGGCACAAAGTTGCCTTGACCCTAAGGTCAAGATCTCCAGATGACCACAAACGATTTGACCAATTTCTAACAGTTTTAGACATTTCAGCTTGGGGAACCATTTGCAGTTCCCATCATGATGACTTGAATCGCCTCTTCTGTGTATGCATTTATATATCTATCACCAACCCCATCTAGCACCCCTAATCTTGGTTTACTTTTCCTGATGGGAAGGAGGCACGCTGAGGTAAAAGCAAGAAGATGTACTAGAATAGGTAGAAAACCAGAACTTCATGGATTGAAAGGACTCTTGGGGGTCATCTGTCCCCATCTACTACTTACACTGGGAAAAGAGAGTTAAAAAATGGTTCCAAAGGCTTAGAAGGCACAACATACTGCTGTGCGCTTACCCTTGCAGTGAAGTCCACAGCAGCCGCCCGGTTTAACAGCAACGTGGCTACATTGATGTTTCCATAGTGAGCCGCTATGTGGAGCGGAGTGAAGCCACTCTGCAAAGAAAACACAGCAGACATTCACTCAATTCCTGCCAGGCCCTTGTCTGACAGGCAAATATAACCCTGCCCCCATAAAAATGAGGAAGCAAAATATGCACGGGTTTACATTCCATTCTGTACTAGGTTTCCATCAGTGCCAATTGCTCACAGGGTTGCCAATAAACCCCAAACTTACAGGCAGAGGAATAGCCAGGGAGGAACTAAGAGTAAAGACTGAGTAATTTTAGTCATCCAGTAACAGAATTATATAGAAGCCAACATTTCAAAAGTTAAAATAAGTCTTCATAGCTGGATCAGTACCACTGTTTTATTGCTGATGGTAAAATTGTGCAGTAAAACTCAAAATTCAGTTTATATAGTCCTTATAGATTCAAATTAACCAACAGTAAATGCTAATTTTAATAATAAAAGTGAGTTTGGGGGGAAGAGATACTATGAACAAAATCGGTTTTTTGCATGTATAAAAGACAACTGTATTCCATAAAGAGTGCACAAGTTGATCTCTTTTTTAGCAAATGCCTATTCAATAACACATTTTTCTTGATTATTTATACTAAGGTCATTTTACTTCCTTGAAAAATGCTAAAACATGCAGCAATTCACTTAGTCCCCAAGGATTGAAACCTTACAGGAACTAGATGCATTTCTAATTTGTTAGCAAGCTTCTCAGCCATGCTAGCCATCTGACTTTCATAGATGGGGGAGGGGGTCATATTGGCATCACTCTGAAGTACCTCTCCTTTTGCTGACACCACGGAGGATAAGTGTCATGCAGACCCCTAAAGAATCAGTCCTGGATGAGTAGAATGACAGGGTTGTCTGCAGCTTTAGGTATAGCTGATAAGCATCTAAGCAGTGGTTCTCAACCTTCCTGATGCCGCAACCCTTTAATACAGCCCAAAGGGGTCGCGACCCACAGGTTGAGAACCGCTGATCTAAAGTGTCCAAACTCTTCATCTCACACAACTCTATTGGAACACCCTTAAGTTATAAGGATTCCTCGTTCTTCCTTTCACACACCAGGTTCAGCTGCAGAAAGCCCTGGTAATCAGACTACTAGATTCTCTGGCACATGCTCCTTTGGCGGGGGCCGGGGAGGACGGTCAGGGGTGTAAAGCAGGTATCTAGCCTACAGAAGGCAAAGCAAAGAAGGGGAAACATGAGGCAGCAGCACTAGGTCATGGGAAAATGATGAAGCAGAAATAGATTGTACACATACGCGCATATACATATATATATATACCTCTGTTGTTCTATTCACCACCATCTAGGTTAACACATTTGGAAGCAAAGAGGAGGAAAAAATGAACGGTTAGTTCGCTATCGGTGACAGGGATGCAGAAAGCTCATGGCAGCTAAGTGATGAGGATGGAAGCTATGATGGAAACACAAGAAGCACAGAAAGAAAGCTAGACTGAACAGTGGGCTGCACCAGGGCCCAGCCCCCAGGCCACATGTCCGCCACACAGACTTCCAAGTACTACAAGATGATGGAATTTGGGCTGCGGCTCTTCTGCGGCTGGCATGCTTTCCACAGCTGACCTACCCTCAGTGCCTTGCCTGACATCTCAGATAGCAACTCGGGCGGTATCTAGTGTTTTGTAAATTTTTTCGCCCTCATGTTTGAGCTGAAGTGTTATATACATTCTGAAGTCCAGATTCACAGGAAGGAGAAGATCTATTGCATACAAATCACTTTCTTTTGAGGCAGCATCCCCCTACACCCCCCAGGCTCTCCCGGGAAGGGAGGGGTGCCTCATTGGCTGGCTTGGACACAACGTTTTTGCTCTTTTCAGCGAAGGTGTCTGGCATAAGTTTGCCAAGAGGGGGACCAGGCATTTTTAGAGGTCGTGTGCCTAACAGGACGGCTGCCAGCCTGCGTCCGTCCGTGGTGTCCCACCTTTGATTCCACGTCCGCGTTGTTGTCATTCTGCAGCAGCAGGGCAGCGGCTTTTGTGTCGTCTTTTCGGGCAGCGATGTGAAGAGCTGGGAGACGCACTTTTCCTTTGGTGTCATTCTCTAGCAGGAGTGAAACGACTTGGTCGTGACCTTGTTGCAAGGCTACTGCTAAGGGTGTGAAGCCATCCTGCAAATAGATGGGTAGATCAAGATCGGCCTCAATGGAGAGTTTTCTGATTAAATTAAAAAATAAGAAGGCAGCCAAATGACTGAAAATCAATTTTTGTTTTCTGTAATTAAAGCTAACGACATATTCAAGTGGACAGAAATGTCAAGACATTTTCAAGATATGTATATACCCAAGCAAATAAAAAAAAAAAATAGAGTCCATAATAAGTTTATGGGTTTTGATTTCTTCTGTAATAAGTTTAAGGGTAAATTTTGAAAATACACAAAAGTACTATGACACATAGAAGAAAAAGATGCCATAAAATAATCTCAGGTTAAATTCAGGCAGAAATTTGAAAGGAGCTCATTTAAATAAGATGTAAAAATTTCTACTAATATTTTAACGCTGGCTTATATACCTGTCTGGTTCATTACCGTACTGGGTCGCCTAGCATATATTTGGTGCTAACTCAGTACACATGAGTTAATGAACTATAGTCACTGGTGTTTTAAAAAAGGTCCATACTCTCTATGAAAGCTGCTTGGCTTTGAGGGACGATGACACAGCTCGTGCAAAGCATGACTATATATGTTTATTCTTATTTTTTTCTTTTACAATTTTATAGTAAATTAAAAATTACAATTGTAAATATGTATGGGGTACAAAGTGATACTATGATTCATAAATACAGTGTGGGATGATTAAATTAAGCTAGTAGATACATCCATCATCCCAAATATTTATTATTTGGAAGTACATTTGGAATTTATTCTCTCAGCAATTTTGAAATGTATAACACACTATTATTAACTGTATCCATCATATTGTGCAATACATCTCAAAGCAATCCCCCTTTCTTCCTAAGACTCTGTACCTTTTGATAAAATCTCTTCGTATCACTTTCACCCCAGGGCCTATGGTAACCACCATGCTCCTTTCTTCTATGAGTTTGATTAGAATATGACTTTAGAGTAGTAAGTTCCGACATTAAGTGTGCACATTTTGAGTCTTCCTTTTGAGTTACCCTGAGATATATGAGGACAAAACCACAGATTTCATTGTGGTTGAGAAAATGTTGTGTTGCTGACTATAACAAACAGTAAAGGGTAGAAAATTCTAAGATTAGCTCAGGAATTGTCATTTTATAATGCTTTCATTTTACACATTCAAAATTTTTGCTAGAGAATTGGCCAGCAAATTACTTATTTTATTTGATTTGTGATGTTTAACTTCTGTAGTCCCCGTGGTACAAATAGAGGGCTGCTCCGATAGCAGAGCATTTGTAAGACACGTGGGTGCACACAGACACAGAACGTCTTCCTAAAACATCATTCTTTCTCTTGCTGGAAAACAGACAGGGGCTCCTACAATTTATTTGACTGGATTCAAACCAGAACACGTACACTATGTGTTCAAAGATGTACAAAACATTGACCCGGAGGACCTAAAGGGACAGCATGGTGGGGTCTCTTCCCACATAAATCCTTTCCTCCAGTCTCTAGTTATGCAGGGGCAGACCAATTCCCATCCTGCAAGCTACAGTCATGCTATCCCCACTCCTGAAGTGCCTTCCTCCTTTATGTGTACAAATTCTATCTACCTGCTATGCTTCAAGGTTCAACTTTCATTCTACCCTCTCCTCTCAACTTTACCCAAGGAAAAGAATAATGCAACCAACATAACCAGAGAGACATTCTCTGACAATTTAAGAAAGATAACAAAGAGGGAACAGCTGGATACAACCAAAATGTCACTTGAATGATACCACAGGCTTAATTTACACTTAAAGACACAAAGTTTAGAATATCATAGTGATCATAGTGGAAGAAAAGTAGTCCACATGACAGGGTAAATATATGATCTCATTTTCATAAAAATAACTATGTGTGCATATGTGTTCCTGTGCAAACAATCTAGATGGATAAAATGTCATCTCTAGAGAATGACATTTCTTTTTGCTTTTTATTGTACTTTCCCACTTATGCAATGTATTACTTCTGCAGACAAAGAAAAATGCTTTGTTTAAAGGAGAGGTAAAGGAAAATCGTATCTTTTTTTTAGACAGACTCTCACTATGTCACTCTCAGTAGAGAGCTGTGACATCACAGCTCACAGCAACCTCAAACCCCTGGGCTTAAGCGACCCTCTTGCCTCAGCCTCTCAAGTAGCTGGGACTACAGGCGCCTGCCACATGCCTGGCTTTTTTTTTTTTTTTTTTCGGTTGTAGTTTTCGTTGTTGTTTGGCAGGTCTAGGCTGGGTTCGAACTTGCCAGCTCTGGTGTATGTGGCTGGCACCCTAGCCACTGAGCTACAGGAGCCGAGCCAGAAAACTGCATCTTAAGAGTCAATTTTGCATCTCACTTTAAAAACCTGAACAAAACCTAATAAGTAAAAATGACAACCTGCCTTTCTTCTGAATCAAAGGATATCATTTCCGCTGATGTGAATGTTTAAATTCACAGGACCTATAGATAAAGGGAAATTACTTTGTACCAGAAAATAAGCTGCAAGTGAACTGATTAGCAACCAACAAGAATCTGTGTTTCCTGCATAAGCCAATTAAAGACACAAAAGATACCAGCTCTAAGGTGTTGATAGCTAAAATTAGTGGCTCCAGATTTTGTTTCAAAACCAAGTTTAAATGGCTTGGTTTGCTTTATGCAGTTTTCTCAAGAAAAAAATAAGAGCAGAAGGAAATGTGATAGAAGTTTCTTGAAAAAAGGGTTCATGACTCAGTGGCTCAAGAATATACTTTGACTGCCTTGTAGTATTTCCAACACATAATAGGTGCTTCATAATTACTTGTAGAATAAATGAACAAATTTACCTCACATTTCAGAATCTTAATCAGCAAAAGGAAGACATACATGGAAAAGTTACGTAGTACACAGTAACAGCAAAAAAAAGAGAAAAAGTTTCAAAAACCATGATCAAGCCAAAGATTTGCTACATATATACAAGATATGAAGTGTGCCAGGCTTACTGAAAATAATACATTTGAAAGAATTTTGCTAGATCATACCACTTAGTAAATTAAAATTTTTATTAAAAACTCACTATTTAATTAATCACTCCCTACTGTCTGTTCTATAAATATGCACTTCTATATAGAGATGGGGTCTTGCCATGTTGTCCAGGCTAGAACATAATGGCTATTCACAAACATGATCATAACGTATTACAGCCTCCAACTCCTGGGCTCAAGTGATCCTCCTGCCTCAGTCTGCTGAGTAGCTGGGACTACAGCCACATTCTCCCCATGCCTGACTAAATGTTTGTTCTTTTGTTGTCAGCAAGAATAGTTACTCTTTCTTTCCTTCTTTATTTTTTATTATTGGGGATTAATTGAGGGTACAAGAAACCAGGTTACACTGATTGCATTTGTTACGCAAAGTCCCTCTTGCAATCCTGTCTTGCCCCCTAAAAGGTGTGGCACAACCAAGGCCCCACCCCCCTCCCTCCTTCCCTCTCTCTGCTCTTCCTTTCCCCACCCCTCCCCTCCTCCTTTCTCTCTGCTCTCCCCTTCCCCCACCCCCCCATGCCCTTAATTGTCATTAATTGTCCTCATATCAAAATTGAGTACGTAGGATTCATGCTTCTCCATTCTTGTGATGCTTTACTAAGAATAATGTCTTCCACTTCCATCCAGGTTAATATGAAGGATGTTAAGTCTCCATTTTTTTTAATAGCTGAATAGTATTCCATGGTATACATATACCACAGCT
>CAUYPK010069816.1:0-94647 GCA_963574355.1 Loris lydekkerianus | reverse complement strand
TTGGGGGAGTTGATCTACTCTGATTATTCATATTGCCAGAGTTTTTCTGTTGATTTCACCTCATTATTGTTTTTCACCATTGCCTCTGGCCATCCTCAGAGTTGGGGAGACCCCAGCGGGATCACTCAATTGTTGCCGGATCTTTGTAGGGAGTGACCCTGTGTAGTTCCTCTGGGGCTTCTCTAGCTAGGGAGTTCTGGTTGTGGAAGCAGCTCCGGCGTGTGACACACCCAGATCCAGCAACAGGGCGGGAGGTGGCACACACTGTTCTGGGAGTGCCTGGTGCCCAGTGACTTTGGCACAGAGAGCCCAAGGCTCCAGCAGTTTTTGGCAAGGAGTAGGGCTCTGCACAGAGGCAGGGAGAGCTCCAGAGGGCACACGACTACCAGAGTCCCTGGCCAGATGAGTGGGCCGGTGTGGAGGCAGGGAGGGTACCACAGGGTTGCGCATTTCCCACAGTTCCTGGTCAGGGCATGCGGAGGCCCCGCAGTCATGGGTCACCAGTTGGGGGTCACATCATAGCTCTTATGAAGGTCTGGGTGGTGCCAAGCTCAGGAGTTTGAGGTTGCTATGAGCTGTGACGCCACAGCACTCTACCCAGGGCAACAGCTTGAGGCTCCAGTGTATCAAAACTGGTCTCACTCTGCCCCTGAGGGTTAAGGGTGTAAGGCAACTCAGTCCCCGCCTTTAGGCTGCTCTGTTACTAGGTTACTAGCTCCCGCCTGATCTTGGCTCTGCGACTCTGAGAGCAGAGCTTGCTGGGGAAGTTCTTTCACAATGGCTCTCTGCGGCCCACAGTTGAACACTGCTAGCTTCGTCTGGCTCAGCGGCTCAGTCTGGGGTCCAAGACAATGCCCAAAGTTCTCCACACTCCTGCTCAAGCTCTCCCCAAGGCAGTTCAACTGAGTGCCAATTCCAAAAACACCGAAACAGTTCACAGGAAAGGCCTTTCTGGTTTGCAGTCTCAATGCTGCTTGTACTTATGGTGGTTGGCGTGATTAGGTTCATCGAACATATGCAACCACTTGCCAGTTTTGCATTGTTTTTGTCCTCCTCTTGGGGTCCAGAAGTCCCTTGCTGACTCCCTGCATCCTCAAAGGGATGATTATAGGCAGATCCTACCAGCCAGAGATGCCTGGAGCATTATCTCGTCAGACTCACCGTGCCCAGTTGCAGGGAAGCAGTTACTCGGCCGCCATCTTGCTCCACCCCCCCTCCTTCTGGTATTTTGAACTGTGTTGCTACTTTATACAACTTTAGGACTCTTACTGCTCACTGCCAGTGATGTCTTTATTGTAGGAAATGGCCCCTTCTTCACTTTTTCTTTTGTTATTTGCCTAATGTATCTTTTTGCATCCTTTTCTTTCCACTATGGGTATCATTATAATTAAAGTATCAAATGGGCTCATGCATTTTTATCCAATCTAACGATATCTCTCTTGTAAGTGAGGGTGTTAGAGCTTGTGAATTGAACATAATTTTGGACTTATAGCTCAAATTTTAATATGCCATATTGCAATTTCCTTTCTAATCCTGCCATTTGTTCAATTGTCATAATTTTACTTCTACATATGCTACATTTCCACAGTATGTTATCATTATTTTTTTCCCATAAATCTGAATTATATTTTAAGGAGATAAAAAATGAAATAAATGTATCTTTTGTATTTACTTTTATTTTACTTTCTTTTCATCTGCTATCGTTTTCTTTCTGCTTGTGGAACTTTCTTTAACATTTCTTATAGTACAAGAGTGCTGGCAATGAATATTCTTTTTTAGAAAATTTGTTTCCCTAAAGGTCTTTATTTCATCTACTTTTTTTTCATTGTCTGACATACGTACTTTTTGTCTGGTACAAGGAATTTTGTTGACAATTTTTTCAGTACCTCTAAGCATGTTTTTATTTACTGAAAAGAAATAAACAACTATATAGTTGTGACTTTGATTTTTTCTTAATATAGAAAACTATTACCTTAACTAACATAGCAGATACTTTATTGAAGTAATGAACCAAGCAATTCAATTAGATAAAGAGAGGAATAAAAAAGGTAGAAAGCTAGTGGAAAGGAGAATGCAGAGATGTTAGTAATTTGAAGTCTTATACAATTTAAGAAGATATGTAGGGAATCAGATGTGTAAACAATTCATAAGCATAGAGGAAGATGATCAGAGAGGGGGACGCTGGGCTGACTTTAGAGGTGTGGCAGTTCTGAGTAAAGCAAAATGCAGGCCATTCTATGGGAGGCAGAGTGAACACACACGGCCTGGGAGGCCAAGGCATGGGCAGATTCCACACAGATACCAGGAGATTCCAGCTGATGACCTCACTCGAGGGGAAGAAGAAAACTGCAAGTCAGGTCCTCGGGTCTCTGTGAAATGACACGCAGTGACAGAGAGGTCATTATGGGCACTTGTGAGGAGGGGAAGAGAGAGAGTGGTATGGTTGTTCAGTTGCTTATATTTATTCTCACTTTCCAAATATAAATGAGGAGAGACCTTTTAACAATGTCCACAGCCACTATCAGGGCCCTGAAGAGGGGGAGGGTGGATGTGGTCACTCTCTTATTGGATTGTATGACTGATATAGTTGGATTTTCTCTAAACTGGTGAAATGAAGATTTGAAAGCAAATATTTTTCATTCTGAAAATGGAGAATTGTAGACTTTATTTCATTCATAGTGAAGTAGAATATTGTGTACAGTATTGCTTCTGGAATCCAGATGCCCCAGAACTTGAGCAACTTGGAATTGCAATGAAAAAATTGAGCAAATTTTGTCTGAAATCCAAACACTGCTTTGGAGTCTGAATGCCCAGCACATTGTGGTGTTTCTATGCCAACGTTTCCCTGCTGCTGGGGCCACCCCTATGCTCTGTAGTTTGGTTCATTGTCCAAAGCTGGTGTGAAAGCATCTCGTTTGGTTTTTGCTGCTAATTTTATGGTTCTGTGCCTGCTTTGCATTATTATTTTATGTAATAACAATTAAGTGTATTCACCATGGGCCCTAAAAAGTGTAGTGAGGAAAATGACAGTAAAAGGAAAGATGTTAGAGCTACAGTGAAGGCCCTACACGGGGGGCCGGTCAGGACTCCAAAATCGATGTATGGTTTTGAAAAATCAACAAGCTATCAAAGCAGCTGATGTGAGAAAGGGGGTGCGATGCTGACCTTGTTGCGTGACCGGGGACGCGAACGAACAGCAGCTTTGCTGTGGGTGTAAACTTGCTCCTGGAATTGTTAAGTCAAGAAACAGACTATAGATCGTGAGATGGATATAGCAAAGTTCTTTATTCCAAGTTTAGGTTTTATACTTTTCCAGTCACGTACACACTTAATCTATTATCTGTTAGTCTCATCATTATCTTCTTTTACCTATTTGAAATTTAACATGAAAGGAAATTTAACTTGAAAGGAAATATTTTGTTATCATATCAATACAATCACTTTGTGGTAAATCTCTTCTTCTAAACAGTGACTAATTTCCAAGCAGGGCACAAAAAAACGAAAGTAGCCACAGGGGAAGAGTTAATAGAAGAATATCTTCAAGCATTCACTCAGTTTACTCAGTATGAAGTAATGACTGTGTCCTTCCTTCAGGGCAGAGCACCTATAGACCTCCGACTATGTTGTTAACATACGTCAACCCTCTGGCCCGGATCGCTGAGGAAGGACAGCATGCCCTTTGATCTCAGGCTTCACAGGGTGCACAGCTTCAGAGAAAAGGCCTAAGGAATTTTACAACTCCAAAAAAGCCTAACTCTGGGAGTAACCCAGGGGGATCCAGATCTCTTAAGCCTCTGGAAGAAAAGCAAGTCATTTTAAACTCACACTGAATTCACTTTGTGTGCTTGATGTAGGATATGTTTATTTGTAAATATTATCCTACAGACCTCTAGGAGATGGAAAAGTGTGAAAGAGGTGGAAAAACTCTTCTTAGTTCGCATTAATGAAAAACAGCCAGCTGGTGGTGATGTGATTCCCGAGATGATATTTCTTTTTTTTTCTTTTCTTTTTTTTCAGTTTTTGGCTGGGGCCAGGTTTGAACCCACCACCTCCAGTACCTGGGGCCGGTGCCCATCTCCTTTGAGCCACAGGCGCTCCCCTGAGATGATAATTTCTGAGAACCCCAAGGTGCTCCACAATGATTCAGTGAATGGTCTCCTGGTACTAGTGCTCAAAAGGAGATGTTTAAAGCCAGTAGGGGGTGGTTGGAGAACTTTAAGAAAAGGACTGGGATCCCTTGTGCTGTTATGCACAGAGAAGTTGCCAGTTCTAATTTGGAAGCAGCAGAAAAGTTTGTAAACAGTGAAGGGTATGTTTTGAACCGAGTGTTCAATTGTGATGAAACAGGCCTTTATGTTTTTAGGTTTTTATATTTTTAATTTTATTAATTTACATTTTATTCAAATATTATTTGTTAATATTTTACCTTAAAATCTGGTGTATTTACTGTTAAAATCATTTTGAAAATTCAAGTTTTGGGGACCTAGAAACAGATTAATCCAGTTTCTATTATTTTGAAAGGGAAAATTATCTTGGAACTCAAATGGGGTTCTGTAACAGGTTAAGTTCAGATTCTGACACTGTATATACATTTTATATGTTTGTATATGCGTAGATGCATAACACATTTATGTTATATGCACAAACACTTGCGTATGAGTTTATAATCACTGTGTCAATAGATGCAGCAGAACCATTCATATGTTACTTTGAGACTTTATGGTAAATACAATACTTAAAATAAAAAAAAAGACAATCTTGAAAACTTTTTAAAACAAAAATAAAATGTACATATGACTTACATTTTAATTGACACTCGTAGAGGTCACACCCACGACCTCACCTCCTGGTGGTCCTGTCCCAGGTAGTTCCCTCCCAGGGGTGTGGGTGGGGCCTGTGAGGGTTTCTAGCCAATAGAACGTGGCCAAAGTGATAGTCCCTGCCCCTCGAGTGTGGGTGACGTGAGATGATGTCTAGCCAATAGGATTCAGCCCAGGTTATAGGCGGTCACTCTTCTGATTACTGTGGTACCTAAGAATCCGTCTTGCTGCGGGACTCACTGGAGAGAGTCTCCCCATTGCTCATTTTGAAGAAGTAAGTAGGCATGTTGGACAGTAAATGAAGCAAAGAGCTGAGGAAAGCCAGGGGGATCAAAAAGCTATTTCTAACTATTCCTTGAAGAAGGCTTCCAGGAAAATGAACTGTTCCAAAAACCTTGAGGAGCTTGGCCACAGATCCTTCTCCAGTTAAGCATCTCGATAAGAACACAACTCATCCAACTCCTCGACTGTCTTGTGAAGACTCAAAGCAGAGAGCCCAGCTAACTTGGGTCAAGACCCTTGACCCTGGACATGCGAGGTGTTAACTAGGTGCTGGTTTCAGCTTCTGAATGCAGCAATAGGTCATGCATACAAGACTGAATGTGATTTGGAGATTTCAAAATTTTGATTCTCTTGCTGTTTATTATTTTGCACAGAGAATTGTGGTAGACTCCATCAGGGAAATATTTGAATAGATTTAAATTCCACACTATTAGGTTTTCTTTTTCTTTTTAAAATTAAGTTAGTAGCTTCAATAACTATTAGAAAAAATCTTCTTTTACATTATAAGATACTCAAGAGAATATCTGTAAACTAATCATTGCTGACACAGAGCTACACTTTCAGTTCCTTAGAAGGTGTATTTGGGAGCAATCATGTATTAGAGGAGCTGTAGGTCCATCTATCTACCTTTTCACGGATGCATGAAGCTTTTGTTTTTACAATAGCTGTATTAAGGTATAGTTTACAAATCATAAAATGCATTCTTTTAAAATGTATAATTCAGTGAGTTTAGCAACTTTACCGAATGCTGAAGCCGTCACCATACGTCAATTTTAGAACTTTTTTATACCCCTCAACAAGATTATGCTTATTAACAGGTAATCTCAGTTCTGACCCTCAGCCCCAGGCAACCACAAATGGGCTTTCTGTGTCTATAAATTTTCCTTTCATTTTATAGAAACTGAATCGCAGCATATGTTCCATCTTGTCTTCGGCTTCTCTTGCATGACTGAAGGCTCTGCAGCCTGCAGTGTGCGTCGGTGCCTCATTCCTTTTTATTGCCAATAATGTGTCATTGTAAGGATATTGAGCCATTCACCAGTATACTAACAGGGAACGCGTAGATTATTGACTTGATATCACTTTTCGTTTCTAATATCGTCACTAAACTAGGTCAGAATAACTCAGCACCAGCCAGCTGAACACCATAAATGTCAACATGTTGTATTTTTATTTTGATTCAGATCAAAATGCTTCCTTGTTTACCTTGTAGTGTCTTTCTTCAATTCTGTATTATTTGGAAATCTCTTGTTTGACTTCCAGATATTTGTGGTTTCTCTACACTACCTTCTGTTATTGATTTCTAACCTAATTCCATTGTTGTCAGAGAGTATACTGTGTATGATCTCAGTCCTACATTTACTAAGATTTGCTTTATAGCTGAGGATATGGGAATAATCCATGTGTACTTGAAAACACTCAAGCACACTCTTGAACACGCGTTGTCAGAGATTAAGAAAAAACAGAAGAAAACAAAGCAAAGACAAAGCTGTGTGTTCTGCTATTGCTGGAGGAGTTCCATAGGTGTCTGTTAGTTCAAACTGGCTGCTGCAGCTCTTTGTCAACTGATATATATATATATATTTTTTTTTTTCTTTATGTGGGCCATGATTTCTTGTTTTATTAATAAAACAAGAAAGTCTTAAAATATTTTTGGTAAAAACTGGACTTTTTTCAGGGGTCTTCAAACTATGGCCCACGGGCCCCATGCAGCAGTGTGATTGTATTTGTTCCCATTTTGTTTTTTTACTTCAAAATAAGAGATGTGCAGTGTGCATAGAGATTTGTTCATAGTTTTTTTTTTTTTGTTTGTTTGTTTTTAAACTATAGTCTGGCCCTCCAACAGTCTGAAGGACAGTGAACTGACCCCCTTTTTAAAAAGTTTGAGGACCCCTGTTTTAGATAATATCATATGAGAAGTTTGGATCAAGTCTGTACTCCCCTTTGCTGTCCTGCAGGATTTGTGTGGTTGTTGCTGTTTTGTTGTTACTCTATATCAGGGGTGGCGAACACAAAGAGCCAACATTTTAAACTGTGAGAGTCAGAGAGCCACACCACGCAGTGACCTGCCAAAACAGACAAACACTCACACAAAAGCATATAATTTTAACAATAATATATTAAACACATAATATAACGTGCTCAGTCAGGTGTTTTTTGTTACCTTGTTGGAGCTGCATGCGGCTCGAGAGCCGTGTGTTCGCCACCCCTGATACAGATGATATTCTGCTGGCAGCTGCTACCAAGCAAGATTGCTTGAAAGGAACGCGGGATCTACTTACTACCCTGGGAGATATGGGATACTGTGCCTCAGCCAAAAAGGCCCAGCGACGTTGCCGAACTGTGAACTATCTAGGGTATGTACTGAAAGACAGCCAGAGATGGCTGAGCGAGGCTCGGAAGCACACTGTCCTTGGAATACCTGCCCCTACCACTGCCAGTCAAGTACAGGAATTTTTGGGGATGGTCAGATTCTGTAGACTATGGGTGCCAGGGTTTGCAGAGATGGCTAGACCCCTATATGAGGCCACCAAGGAAAACCAGCCCTTCCAATGGATGGAAGAGAGAGATCAGGCGTTTAAAAAACTTAAAACTGCCTTGTTAATGGCACCTGCATTAAGTCTTCCTGATATCACTAACCCCTTCCACCTATATGTGGATGAGCATAAAGGAGTGGCAAAGGGAGTGTTGACCCCAACTTTGGGACCCTGGACTCGCCCTGTGGCTTACTTGTCTAAAAGACTCGATCCTATTGCCTTGGGATGGCCCCCTTGCCTGTGCATTATAGCGGCCACTGCTCAATTAGTAAAAGATGCTGATAAACTCACCTTAGGGCAAGAACTGCTAATAACTACACCCCACACAATCGAGGGAGTTTTGAAACAACCCCCAGACTGATGGATGAGTAATGTGCGTCTGACTCATTATTAAGGACTTCTTTTGAATCCCCCAAGGATTCGGTTTTTATCCAGTATAGCCCTGAACCCTGCCACCCTCCTACCTAACCCGGAGGCGGAGGCACCATTACATCACTGCCAAGATATTCTAATGCAGGTACACAGCCTCCGTCAGGATTTGACTGATCAACTGCTGCCGGCTGATGAAACTTGGTTCACAGATGGCAGCAGCTTCATGAAGGATGGCCATAGGCATGCAGGGGTGGCAGTGGTTTTAGACACTGAAACACTATGGGCAGAATCTCTACCAGGTGGAACCCAATGAGCAGAACTTATAGCACTCACTCAAGCCCTAATACTGGGAGAAGGGAAGAAGGTTAACATCTATGCGGATAGTCATTATGCATTTGCCACAGCTCATGTTCATGGGGCCATATATCAAGAGAGGGCATTACTGACAGCTGAAGAAAAGACAATTAAAAATAAACAGGAAATATTGGATCTCCTGGCAGCTATCTGGTTGCCGAAAAAGCTGGCTATCATACACTGTCTGGGTCACCAAAAAGGTGAATCCCCCATAGCCAGGGGGAATCATGGAGCGGACAAGGTAGCCAAGGAAGTGGCCCTTAGTGTGCTTCAGGAACTGGCACTTCACTTGCCCGATCCGGGAGTGCCTGTGTTACCAGAGAAGCCCAAATATACTCCTGAAGACTTGGCCTGGCTATGTACTATTCCACAAGCCCATTGTCTAGAGAATTACAACAGCTGGTGGCGCACTGCGGACGGTAAAACTATCCTCCTGGCACAACTAGGAATGCAAGTACTTCAACGCATGCACCGAGCCACCCACATGGGTAGCAGGAAATTGAAAGACCTTGTCCGCCATGCAAAAATCAAAATAGAACACCTGGATGCCAAGGTCGACCAAGTCATTGGAGCTTGTAAATCCTGCCAGTTGACTAATGGCAGAGCAGGTCCGGCAGCCCCGGGGACTAGAGAACAGGGTGAAAAGCCTGGTGCGTATTGGGAAGTGGACTTTACAGAAATTAAACCAGGTCGGTATGGGTATAAGTATCTTCTAGTTTTCATAGATACTTTCTCTGGATGGGCCGAAGCTTTCCCAACGAAGCACAAGACTGCCCAAGTGGTGGCTAAGAAATTGCTGGAAGAAATCTTTCCCAGGTATGGATTGCCAGCCCTGCTTGGTTCAGATAATGGACCAGCTTTCGTGTCACAGGTAACACAGGGGATAGTTAATGGCTTTGGGGACTACCTGGAAATTACATTATGCATACAGGCCCCAGAGCTCAGGACAGGTAGAGAGGATGAATAGAACACTAAAAGAGACCTTGACCAAATTAACTCAGGAGACTGGCGGAGATTGGGTGGCCCTCCTTTCGTTTGCTTTGTATTAAGGAACTCCCCGTACAAGCTTGGAGTTACTCCTTATGAGATACTATATGGGAGACCACCTCCTATCATTCCTAACACCCGCATAGACTTAGGGACAGAGGCAGATGACGAAAACTTCCTCCTTTCCCTTCAATGTTACCAGCAGGTACAAAAAGAGTGCTGGCACCGTCTGCGGGCTACCTATGAGGCTGGACCTGTGTTGGAACCGCACAAGTTCCGACCTGGTGATAGGGTCTACATGAAAAGACATTGCGGTGAAACTTTGGAACCTCGGTGGAAAGGCCCATATGTTGTGATCCTGTGACATGCACCACACTCAAAGTAGACGGCATCACCTCCTGGGTACATCACAGCCACGTGAAACTTGCTGACCCGTTTGCCAGTCAGGAGGACTTCATCCCACAATGGAAAATCCAATGAGCCGAAGACAACAACCCTTTAAAACTCAAATTGACTCGCACCCTGCCTATTTGTTGCTGATCTTGGCTGTATGTACTCCCTTAAGTGCCTTCCTATATCCTAACCCCCATCTGCTCTATAATGTCACTTGGTATGTGTATGGGGGACCTGTAGATGGGCTATATGCCCGAGCTGCTGAATGGACGCTATTGAATTCTACCTGGGGCATCCATCCTAAAAATGCATGGTATCCAGATCTATATATAGATCTGGACCCAGTAATAGGTCTCACAATGAGTACCTGGAGCCCTTGACATAGTTTATACTATGTATGCCCAGGCCACAAAACAGATAAGTGTGGTGGGAAGAGTCATTTTTTCTGTCAGCATTGGAGCTGTGTGTCCACTGGCCAAATCTGGTGGACCCCACCGAATACTCCTGATCTGATTGAAGTAAAGAGAAGCCCCAGTCCATGGTCACACCGAAATGGTAGGAATAATAGCCGTCACACTGGGCTCCTTGGGGAGCAGAGACTATGTGATCCAGTGCGAATTCGGTTTACTAACTCGGGGAAAAACCAGTTCATAACATGGGAATCGGGTAAGGTTTGGGGACTCCATCTGTATAGTCCCACTCGGATACCAAGCTATAATGGCTCTGTACATGACAAGGGCGGATTCTTTAAGATAAAGGTATAGTACAACCCCATTTCTAACAAGGCTGAACCGGCCCCTGCCCAAGTGGGGCCTAATAATGTCCTCCCTTATCTGACCCATGTACAGACAATGTCCAAACTGGTAACCCAGGCTCCTGTGGCACTCCCATCACCCTCTATGCCATACAATGCCAGTATCAGACACTTTTCTTGTCTGGACCCCCACATGGGAACTGCTCACTAGCACATACCAAGTGTTAAACTTAACCTGGCCAGACCTTTCCACGGTCTGTTGGCTTTGTCTTAGTATAAAACCTCCTTATTATGAAGCTGTGGCCATATTGGGACAATACCACACGGGCGAGGCTGCAGCCTGCTGATGGCACCAGAGTCATCCCAAACTTACAGTCCAGACAGTAATGGGGAAAGGTCTATGTGTAAGAAAGGTGCCCCATTCCCACCAACACTTATGTAATACTACACTTACATGGAACGGGACCGGATACTTAACACCGCCCAGTGACACTTGGTGGGCTTGTTCAACAGGGTTGGCGCCATGCATACATGCTGGAATCTTAAATTTGAATAATGATTACTGTGTTTTAGTACAGCTCATACCTACTATATACTATCATGAACAAGGTACTGTACTTCAAGGCATGTCAGACACATTGAACCCCACCCCGCGCAAAAAAAGAGGGCAGTGATCACAACTATCACCATTGCCGCTTTATTAAGACTAGGAGCTGCTGGAGCTTGAACTGGAGTGTCTTCTCTAGTCCTTCAGGACAAAAATTATGGTGCCCTCAGAGATGCAATTGATTTAAACATTCAACAGTTGGAAAAATCTATTTCACTCCTCCAAGACTCTCTTACGTCACTTTCAGAAGTGGTTTTGCAAAATTGGAGAGGGTTAGACTTATTTCTCCAGAAAGGTGGACTGTGCGCTGCCTTAGGAGAAGAATGCTGTTTTTATGCTGATCATTCAGGTGTTGTGAAAGAATCTATGGCTATGGTTAGAGAGAGTCTGCGCCAGTGCAAATTAGAGAGAGAAAAGAATCAAAGCTGGTATGAATCTTTGTTCAATTGGTCCCCCTGGCTGACAACCTTAATATCTGCCTTAGCCAGACCTCTGGTAATATTATTGTTACTGTTAACTATAGGCCCTTGCATCATCAATAAGCTCATAACTTTTGTGAGAGAATGTATAAGTTCAGTGCAACTATTAGTTTTAAAAAGGCAGTACAGGCCCTTGGCAGAACAAGAAGTATGGGAAACAAGGGTGTAACAATTAAAGGAAGGCCCAAGATTGGGCCCTCCAATTTACAAGCAGAGGGGGGAATGAAAGAACCAAACTGACGCCATCTTGATGAGTTTGCGAAATTGAAGGTAGCCATTTTGTTTCACCCGCCATTTTGAGTAAAAATTGCAAGTCATCATGAGTTGCTAAATTCATGTATGAATCACCGGTTTCCAATCAGAAACCGATTCTGGGGTGAGTCACACGGCTGGTCCGGTGGCAACCAATCCAGAAGCAATCCCTTTGTTTAAAATATACATGCCCATTTAACTGTAAAATGTTATAAAATGCTCTTAGTACAGAGCTCTAGGCCCCTGGCTCGGATCCGTTGCATCGGAGATCCTAGGTGCCCAAGCTCGAGCTTGTAGTAAAATGGCTCTTTGCTTTTGCATCGGATTCGGCTCCCTGGTGGTCTTTGGGGACTTAGATCTGGGCACAACAAGTCTTTCCAGCACATTGAGCTTGACTAGTTTGTAGATGGAAGGGACAATATTCTTCTGCAAGATTCTTCCACAAGATTTAGAAAAATAACCAAGCCTGGGCAGGCATTACCAGCTATGCTCTTTCTTTGATCATCACTAGTGTGCCAAGGCAGCTCCTTATGGGCGTCTATTCAAGAGCTCCTCAAATCTTGTTCTCTTTGTGACTCTTTCTAGGATTTACTGAAGGTAGAGCATAGATATCTCAAAGCTACTACTATGAATTCCATCTTTATTCCCTATCCTAAGACCTTTATACTTACAAAGACTAGATTATAGGAAATAGAGGTGAATGTTCATAATAATATGACCTTTTTAGGTATATAAAATGCCATACACACAAACACAGATAGGGGGCAAATAGTAAAAAAATGTAAAATATAGTGGTAAGAAAATTTAACACCTAAACATTAAGTCTGAGAATGTGAAATCTGAAATTGGAGGTATTGTGATTTGTTCTCTGGTTCAATTGCCAAAAGGGTTACAATCTCCAATCTATTTTTTAGTTACAACTAAACATACAGCAGATTAATGGAGCTCATGGGTACTTACTGAGAAGGTCACAAAAGCCAACAGGCCCAGGGTCAGCTGAGGCGTCTGCATGGCTTGCCGCTGTTTGAAAGTTAAGCACAAGAAGTGTCCATCTTAGTTGTCATAAAGGACCCTCCCTGTTTGTCTTAGAATGGTGACAACTCTGGAGAATAGTTTAAAAGTTAACCTGTGAGACCTGGGTAGAGTTGTAGAAGCAGGTGCTATTCAATGACATACAGAAGATAGCTAGATTCTTTTTAAGGCTGGCAAATAAGATCATTATCCTATATGTATTTTATAGGAGAAGTAATACTTCTGAATTTTTTGTGAACCGGCTATTAGTAATTAAAAATTCTCAAAATATGCTAAGAGAATTAATGGTAAATAAAAATGTATTTAAACACAACAGTAGAGTCAGTAAATACCTATTGTGTTACATGTTTAAATGTATTCATTTACAGTAGTTAAGAATCAAATAGAAATGATTTGTGTGCATTTTCTGAGGGTTGGCTGGTCTAAATCTCTTTAATAGAGAGTTGGTATAATTAAAGGGTTGGCATAATAAAAAGATTTCTTATTGGATTAAGGATCTTAGAAACATAGATTGATATCACTGGAAAACATTTAGGAGAGAATCTCACTTCTGTCTGCAGGATACAAGCACCTTCAAGTGTCCTGTCTCACAAAAGAGTCAGCATACACCAGGCTCATGCCTACACAAGACTGTGTTTTCTTTAAATATCTTCATTAGAGCTCAGTGAGTTGAATGGTGCTGGCATTATTATCTTCACAATACACAGAGAAAAGGTTTAATTTCTTTCTTCAAAGCCACAGATCTACAAAGCGAATGAGTAAATATTTGAGTCCAGGACTATCCAACTCTAACTGCCGTGGCTTAATTCAGATATAGTGGTAAATTGGGAAAACAAATATTTTTCAACAGTTTCCATAGACAAAGAAGGTCTATAGTAAACCATTTTCCTTGCATCCTCTCAGTTTTATTGCGTCTAAAACCTTACGTAGGGCAAGGCTTTATCCCACTGGAGGTCAAAGATTTTTCTGGTCTTTTCTTCCTCTTCTCAGTCATGATGTAGGTAAAGTTGATATAGCAATTACACTCTGAAAAGTAACACACAGCCCTACACAGTCATCTATATGGGATCATGTCCAGGTAGCCAGCAAATTTTTACTGATATTAAAATTATTTGCTAGTAGCAGAGAAGTCAAGACACGGCAAGGTAGGTAGGGTGTGGATTTCTGTATCCACCAAGTCCCAGGAAATCTCATGAATTCTTTTTTGCCATACTGTTAAATACTTTGAAGGTTAGAAAAATAAAATAACATCACTAACCATATTTTCACCTGAAAGAGCATTTAGACAATCTGTTCTGTTAAGTGAACTTTACATTAATCACTAGGAATACAATGTTAATAAAATAACCATAAGTCTATTCAAAAGTTTTAATTTGTGAATTCCCAAGTACCTACCCTTGAAGAAATCCTTCCTCCAGGTCTGGTCAAACTACCTGTCAGCTGAATCCTTGTCAGGGACTATGTCCAGGCATTTGTATACCAAAGAAGCAACTTAAAATCTAATGTGGCAAGTAAGAAGGGTCGGTGGAAGAATGTTTCTTATAGCTGTGTTCTAGATTATTTTAGAAATAGGAAATACTGTAATTGAATGAAAGGTCATGTGTGGATTAAGGGTTTTGTACCAAGTGTAATTAGCTGTTTGTTCAGGGACAGTTGTCCTTTGTACCATGATTTCTGCCTGAGATTCAGGGGTTGTGTCTTTCTACGCAAACCTTCCTGTTCAAGAGGTTGTATGTTCTGGGTAGAAGCATCTGTGTCAATGATTTGGGGGCCATAGTGGAATCAACTATTAATCAATAATAAAACAGAATAGTAAAAAATGTCTATGCACACAAATTAAATTACATATTACTAAATAAACTTGAGACTATAAAAGAATTAATAAAGAAAATTATAAAACAGTTGTTGCACAAAAGCCAGTATTTATGGAACAAAGGGAAGTCTAATCTCTTGCTTTAAATATTTATAAGGAAAGAAAGATTGAAAACAAGCAAGCTAAGCTTTTCGTTTCTCTAAGAACTAGGCAAATACAGCAACACATACCCAGAGAAAAAAGAAGGAAGGGAAGTTATGGGCAGAAATAAATGAAATAGGGAAAAAGCAACAACAACTAAAACAATTGAAAAATATTTTTAAATACCCCAAACTCGCTCTTTGAAAATATTAATAGTGTGTTCATCCAGGAAAGAATGATTAGAAAAATGATATAAACATGTAGGGAATAAAAAGGGAGAAATAAAAGTAATGGATAATATGATGTGAGAATACTATGAACAATGACATAATATTTTTGAAAGCATAGACAAAATGGATATATTTCTGAAAAATTATGAAACTCCTACTATGGCATAAGATGAAATGGGAAATGTAAGTAAAACAATAAACATCAAATAATTCAAGAACTTCCTTAAAAAGCCCCCAAGCAGAGAAGACAACTTTATAGACAATTTCTGGTAAGTCTACAAGGAAGACATAATTCTTATTTTATACTAATTGTTTCAGAAAAAGTAGGAAAGCTACCCTAATCATTTTGTAGGTTTTTTTGTGACCGTGGGTCAAAAATCAGAAAAGGACATACTAAGAAAATAAAATCTCATTTATGAACATATGCTTGAAAATTTTAGCTAAAGCATCATGTAATTGAGTAGTACATTTAATTAATTATAGATATATGACAAAATAGCATTTATCACAGAAATTCAAAGGTTATTTACTATCAGAAAAATTTGTCAATGGAATTCACCCCATTAATACAGTAAAGGAAGAAAGCCGTGAATACATCAATTTACACAAAAAGTCTGCTAAAATTCAACACATGTATGTGTCACAATCTTTCAGTGTAGTAAGAGTAGAAAAAACATTTAACTTAACAATGTTTATAAACTGTAGCATCAGCCAAATCCATGCTTAGTTGAAGCAAGGATGCTGGCTGTACACTGCTGTTTATCCTAATACTAGAAGACTGTCCGAAGTGAACCCTGAAGGGCCCTCTGGTGCCAGAAGCCCAGCAGGCCGTGTCCAGGCCCCGCGTTCTGGCTGCCCAGACGCCAGGGGGCAGAGCAGAGGGCGGGGATGCCGGGAACGCAGCCAGCCGCTGTCCTAGCGGTCAGATGTCCTTCTGCAGTATTTGCAGAATTAGAATACTTTAGGGTATTAGGAGGGCATTGTCCCTAGCAAGGATGAGGGAAGTGGAAGACTGGGAGAAAAGTCACCAACAGAGAAAAGGAATGCTGGAGGTGGCGTGGAGCTGACGCAGGACACTGCAGGGCAGTGTCTCCTGGACTCTTCATTCCTCTCACCAGGGGCTCATGAGAGAGAGGGAGGACTGGGCAGGGATCTTATAAAAATTGTCCCTCGGGGTTGCCAGCCTACCCTGGCAGCTGAATTAGCACTCATCGCAGAGATGGCAGGCTGTCCCCACAGCGGGCTCTGGGAGCATGACAGGAAGGCCGCCCTCAGGGGAAGGGGAAGAGCTGCCCAGCGCGGGAGCGTCTGCGCTGTGCTGCGCGCGCCGGCCACAGGGGGCGCCTCCGAGCAGCGAGCGCTCCGCGTGTGGCGGGAAAACCTTCAGATTGAGAATCCAACGGCAGGGGCAGGAGAGACCCCCGGGAAGAGACTGAGGCTCAGTGTAAGTTCCCTTGTACTGGCTAAGCACCACAGAGATTTGGAAGCCACAATAAAAGGACGCTGACCAGGAGATTGGTTAAATTTGGCATGTAGTTCCCCTAAGGTCCGAGTTTACAGGTGTTTTGTCTTTTCTTTCATTTCCTTTCCTTTTCTTTCTTTTTTTTGAGACGGAGTGTCACTATGTCACCCTCGGTAGAGTGCTGTGCTGTCACAGCTCACAGCAACCTCAGACTCTTGGGCTTAGTGATTCTTTTGCCTCAGCCTCCCACAGGCCCCTGCCAAGACGACCCGCTATACAGGTGTTCTTAAAGGGCCACATACATACAGAAGTTTGAGTCTTCCCAGATTTTCATACATTCTATAGAGTTGGTGTAATCCTGTGTTAAAAAGAGCCAAAGAGGCCAGGCGTGGTGGCTCAGCCTGTATTCCCAGCACTTTCGGAGGCTGAGTTCGAGACTGTCAGGTGACAGGAACTTTTCAGTTCCATTGCCAGGTGAGGGGACCCCTTCATGAATGCGGCCTTTCATGGGTAGATGGTGCTGGGCTGCAGGCTAGTGCCCACCAGGATTTACTTCTGGGGCCACGTTGTCATACTCCAGGGCACTTACAAAGTTTTATTTATTATTTATTTTTTATTATTAAATCATAGCTGCGTACATTGATATGATCATGGGGCATCATACACTAGCTTCATAGACCATTTAACACATTTTCATCCCAATACTTACAAAGTCTTAAAAATATATTTTATATTTATCTTGTATTCATGTTTATATACTTCTATATGTATGATTTCGATTTCAATTATTTTATATTTTAACTTTTATATTTCTTTTAATTTAACTTATATTTATTTCTATTTTGATGACATATTAACCCTGGGAAAAGGGACATAACTTGCCGTCTCTCTGCAGTCCTGCCCCCCCCCTCTGTGTGGGAGGTCAGGTGCTTGCAAGGTTTTTCTTTGCCAAGTTATTTGGCCTTGAGTTGGGCTGAAGGGGGCGGGGGAATCACCTGTGTGGTAATAATTCCTGGTCAGCAGTCCACCTTCTGTGCGTCTCCCTATCCCGGGAGGAGACGCCAGGCAGACCTGAGAGCACTGTGGGAGGGAGCTGGGCTGTCCCCCTTGCCCTCCCCCCTCATGTCCTGTGTGCGGCCCAGCAGGGCGTCTCTGCAGCCGGCATAGGTGCAGCAGCCGCCTTTGTTCCGGGTCCCCAGCTCTTGCAGAAGCTTGGTGTCATTACTCTGTCCCTGTACCCCGTCAAGCCTAGCCCAGGACTCGCTCTGCTGGGAGACCCGAATGCCTTGGTAGCCTTTACTGGTGTTTTAAAACCCTGTTCACTCTCTCTGAGTAGACCTTTTATGAAATTATTTTTTTCATAAACAGTTTTTGTTTCCTTCTGGGATCCTGAACTATCAGTTGTTGGTAGGGGATAAGGTATAGGCTAGAATGATAGTCTTTACCACGGCGGTATGTGGATTTTAATGCTCAAGACTTTTATTTGTGAAGTGTGCTTGTCACATGAGGGTTTGCTCCATCAGACTCAGGGAAATTTGTTTCTTCCAAGAGCTCAGAGTGGTTTGGAAAATATCATTTCTTGCGTTTGTAACCAAAAATAGCAAGGACTTTTTGCCAAAGACTCTGTAAGGTCATGGTGCTTACTGAGGTTGGACTGGGGGCTGTGGGTGGGACAGTGGTGCCGAGCTGTGAGCCGGGAGTGGGGACTGTGGGCGGGACGGTGGCGCTGTGCCGTGATCTGGGAGTGGGGACTGTGGGCGGGACGGTGGTGCCGAGCTGTGAGCCGGGAGTGGGGACTGTGGGCAGGACGGTGGCGCTGTGCGGTGAGCTGGGAGTGGGGACTGTGGGTGGGACGGTGGCGCTGAGCTGTGAGCTGGGAGTGGGGGATGCAGTTTGAGTGGCACCTGCTGCCAGCTCTGCGCGGGTCATGGCTGCCGGTGGGAGGCTGGGCTCTGCGGAAGAGGCAGCAGTCTGGGCGGGCTCCATGGAGGTGGTGCGTGCTGTGGTGGTGGGTTTGGTGGTGATTGTTGTTGTGGTTGTGTTGGTGATTTTTATTTGGGGTTTAGGGTTATGAAAAGGAAGGTAAATACCAAGATAGGCAGGAATTGGGGGAAATGGGGGTCTGGGTGCTCTCATAGGCCCTGGACTGTGCGGTCTTGATGGGAAAGGTGGACTTGGATAACCTGGAAAGGGTCGCGGTTGCCTGATAGGTCCCAGCGGGAGGGGCTGGAGCAGGATGAGGCCTGGACCAAAGCGGGAAGGTGTGGGTGGAAGAGCGCGGCCTGAGACCCAGGGGAGGGCGGGCGGCCAGCGCAGCCTCAAGTCCAGGAGGGGCAGCAGGGGACGCAGAGTCCCCGGACCCCATCCTGGCCGGAAAGGCCAAGCAGGTGGCGGCCACCGGTCCAGGACGTGGAGTTGCCTGGGGTCTCTTTGACTCGCACTGGGCTGTGAAGATAAAAAACAAATGAGGTTCTAAATTATCATTTAAAGTTCAAACATTAAGAGATACTTTATACTTCTAAAAGTCCTATATTTCACTGAGAAAATAAATTAGAAAAAAGAAGGAAGAGAGAATTTCCCTTCCCTTCTGGAAACCTGGTCACTGATAGAAAAGTAGGATAGAATTAAATGAAGAAAACCCCCAACAATTTTGCTATCCGACCAGCGGGTTTTAGAGGCCAGGTCATGTTGGCTATAACAGAGACCATCTTTGGAAATTTTTTCAAATGCATATAACTGTTCCACTGGGACTATTGGGGAAAATTCTCTTTTACTCCATTCCAAGAATTTAATGAGATTTCAAGGTCAGAACCATTAATTAATTGTGTAACTATTAAACTGTTAGATGTAATATCTCTCTTTAGGGGTTAAGAGGAACAGATTTCAGACCCTTTTTTACATAAGTCTGAAATCTAGAAGATAAAATCTCTCCCCATCAAACTACAAAGCAAGGTGTCACAATACAAAGCTCATGAAGGTGAAACATCCTTTGCTGGTTACAGAGCAGACCTGGGCTCTGACTTTGGCTGGGTCCTCCTGAGGGGCCGTGCTGGTGAGTCGTGCTCTCTCCTCTCTGCTCCACTCCTGTACTTCCCAAATGGTCCTAGCAAAAGTTCTTACCTCATATAGTGGCCAGTGGCTTATATGTGACCTATGTAAAGGGTTTAGATATAGTAGGGCATTGTAAG
This sequence comes from Loris lydekkerianus, assembly GCA_963574355.1. NCBI lineage: Eukaryota > Metazoa > Chordata > Mammalia > Primates > Lorisidae > Loris > Loris lydekkerianus. The sequence goes on along the minus strand of CAUYPK010069816.1, from coordinate 74,944 downwards.
GGTTTAATATAAATTTGAGCTACTTTTTGCTCTCTGATGAATAAGCATGGTGGTTTGTAAATGGTACAAGTTCAAAATATAATTGATAAATAGTACAAAAAATTCTAGAAATTTAGAGGGGAATTTTAATTTTGATAAAAGACAAAGGGCTAAGAATTGCCTCCTAGAGAAGATAGCATTTGAAATGAGACTAAAATAATAAGAGTTGAAATGAGCAGAGAGAAGCCAAATTAAAGGAATTTCATAAGCCAGTGAATGAACAGTCAGGAAAGCAGAGCCTCACATCCGGGCAGTCAGAGGCTGGTTTGCCCAGACGGAAGCTTCAGGAGGCACAAGGCACTGGGCCCTCCCTCACGACGTCCTTGGAAACACCAAACCTTGGACCAACTCTGTGCACGACTGTCCCTGTATGTGTTACCCTTCCAGGGCAACTGAAGAACGTCACTGTCCCTACGTGTTGGCAACACCGGGGATTCATGGTGTTTACCTTCCTCTGGTGCCTCAGCACTGCTCAACCATCTCCCCCCAAAGCCCGTCTATAGAGGAATGGACACCATGCTTGCAAAGGACAGTTAACTGATTCTTATCACATTAAAAGGACACGCTGAGAACAGGACAGTCTCCTGGCAAGCCTAGAGATGTTTTGTGACTTGGGGGCAATCCCCCACATAACTCAGTGTTCTGGAATGAGATAAGATCGGTCACTCACTAGTAAGCATGTGGTAAACATTGATGCTTAGTACTTCTTCATGAGGGCTGTGGGGAAAGAACACGTGAGGAGAGCTGTGGCAATCCTTATGCTCACAGCCCTCCTATGTAATCACCTTAACTCTCCCCACCTGTTGTATATAACCTTACTAAATAGCCATTGTGGAGGGGGCTCCAGGCTACCCTGCAACAAAGGTTAGCTTGCCTCCCGCAAGCTTGCACTTGTAATCTGTGTCACGGCCTGGTTCCTTCCTGCGGGACCAAGACCAGTGCCTTAGGGGTCGTGACACTGTCTTCTGCCTTCTTCCCTCTCTCCTCCTACAGAGGAGGATTTTATCTTCTGTTCCCCTGAGGCTGTCGCACCCAAGAATGCCTTCACTTTCCTATGACACGTCTGTAAAATGCGCCCATGTCTGGCTGTTCTCTCTTCCTGTTTGCGGCCAGTCCCTCCCTCCTCTCTCCTCGGGGTCCTTCCTGTCTCATTTTTCCCTCTTGTAACTTAAACCTCCTTCTTATCCCTGGTTCTGTTCTTTCAGTCTAGAATATCGATTTACATCCCACGTATTCCAGAATCCCATTCCCAGCCCAGTGCACCACTGTAGGTATCACGGGCAGATTCTCTCTTTCATTCCTAGCCAAACACTGCCGAAGGCTAGCTGACTCCCTGATTTCCAGATTATCCTGGTTTCTATTCCTAACACGCAACCGAATCTCTTCTACAAAGACCAGTGATGACTCAAACATTGGAAGTTTCAGTCATTTCAGGGGCAGCCACAGCCATTTTTTTTGTCCCATGACTGAGTTTTCTCTGGCTGCATTTATCTGGGTTATTTCTAGGTTACTGACCCAAGGGCTTTCAAACCCCTCGCTGTGCAGCATCCTAGGCTGTGTGGCTCGAGGAAGACAAGCCAGGTTTATAAAATTCTCTTTCTCTTGTAACTCAAAATAGGAAATAAAAGATCTCCCAGTTAGAAGTGGGAACCAAAATGTAAATACCGTGAAGATAAAAGAGCCAAACAGAGGCTGGGGCACCCAAAGGGCCATGTACAGTGACAGGGACATGGAGACAGAGAGGTGAGGGCATCTCGGGGAGGAGAGCGCAGGCAGCATCGGGGAGGTCATGAGAGGTGGATCTGCTTTTTATGACCGCCTGGGCTTGCTGCATCCGTTCTAATTTACATTCATTCTTGCACTGATATCCTTTTTCTTGAGCTATTGCTAATGGAACCCTGTCCTCTGCAACCAAACAAAAAAGCGCCCATGATACCATTCAGCCCCATCTCCTTCAGCCCCGTCTCTCCTGCTCCCTGCAGGTCCTCGCTTTGACCGTGTGGGTCTGTCACTAGTCCTTTCCACGCAGGGTTCTGCTGTGACATGTGTCTATAAGCTGCTGCTTGGCCCAGGCCCAGCCCTTCACAGGGGCGGCGTTATTAATGTTCTCCTGCAGCCTGCCCATATTCACATGGACTGATGATCGCCATCAATCATCCAAAGCGTCATCAAGCATCCAGTCATCCAATGACATGACACGTGAATTCTGCAAAAGCAGGGGGTTTTGTCTGATTTATTTGTTGTTAAAGTTCTAGCACTTTGAATTCTTGTTACTTAGTTGGGGCTAAAAACCATTTAGTGGGTGAGTGAATATATTTAAAGTAACTAGTTGAGGAAATGATTCTAAAAGCACTAGGAGTCTTAAATTATTAAGTCTTGGGATTTTTTCTTTTCCAGCTTTGATGTTTAACCCTTGTTCAGGTGTTAACTAAAGCTGTGTCTGATACTTAGCATCTTTAAACGAATGTAGTTTCTTCTCAAACCTGAAGAATCACGATATGAAACCAGCTTCTAATGCTTTTAGATAATTTACCCTTGTTCACATTTCTGAGAGAAGGTGGAAGACCCATAATTTCATTCATTCATATGCCTTGTTAGCAATTATTTTTGTTAGTATTTGTTTTTCATTTTATTCCTGATTCCTGGGTAATATCAGTCCTTTACTACACATTGTCCTGAAATGCATTTGGCTCTATCCTCTATTAGATCTAGTGTATTAAGAAAAGTGTTAGTCTAACATTTTAGTAACACATTAGTAGGGAAAATTTATTTTTTACATTTTGAATTATTAAGGGGTACGTGCAATTTTGTTACATAGTTTTCTCAGATTAGGTTAAAGTCAGGGTGATAGTTGGTCCTTCACACTGTGTGCAATACAGACACGTGGTACGTCCTTTGGGTGGGAATGTACCTTCTCCTCCCTCCACCATCAAGTTTTATCCTCATATGCACATACAGGTGTTAATTTACTAATTCGAATTTTGTACTGAGTACATGTGATGTTTGTTTTTCCATTCTTATGATACTTCACCCAAGAGAATGGTCTCCAATTCCATCTAGGTTGTTACAAAAGACGTTAGGGCTCCACCCTTTTGTGGTTGGATAATATTCTATTGTGCACATATACCACAATTTACTAATGCACTCATTGTATTGATGGACACTTGGGTTTTTTCCATGTCTTGGTGATTGTGAACTGTGCTACTATAAACATTTGAGTGCAAGTGTCTTTATGATCAATGACTTTTTTCCCTTGGGTAAATACCTAATGATGGGATTACAGGATCAAATGGTGGGTCTAGTTCTTTTTGTTCTTTGAGGAATTTCCATACTACCTTCCCTAGAGGTTGCGCTAGTCTGCAGTCCCACCAGCAGTGCTCCTTTCTCTCTGCATCCATGCCAGCATCTGTTGCTCTGGGACTTTATGACATGGGCCATTCTTCATGGGGTTGGGTGATGTCTCTATGTGGTTTTCATTTGCATTTCTCTGACGATTAGAGATGAGGAGCATTTTTTCATGTGTTTGTCAGACGTTAGCTTATCTTCTTAAGAAAAGTTTATTTGTCTCTTTCCCAATTTTTAATGGGGTTGTTTGATCTTTTCTTGTTGATTTGCTTGAGTTCTTTGTAGATTCTGGTTATCAGCTCTTTGTCAGCCTGCAAATATCTTCCTTCACTCTGTAGCTTGTTACTTTGCTTCATTGACTGTGTCCTCAGCTGTGGAGAAACTTTTGAATTTGATCAGGTCCCATTTATTTATTATTTTTTTTAGAGACAGAGTCTCACTTTATCGCCCTCAGCAGAATGTAGTGGCATCACAACTCACAGCAACCTCCAGCTCCTGGGCTTCCGCGATTCTCCTGCCTCAGCCTCCCGAGCAGCTGGGACCACAGGCACCCACCACAACGCCCGGCTATTTTTTGGTTGCAGTTTGGCCGGGGCTGGGTTTGAACCCGCCACCCTCTGTGTACAGGGTCGGCGCCCAGCCTACTGTGCCACAGGCCTATTTATTTTCTTTATTGCTGTGATTGTTAATGGAGTGTTCTTCATAAATTCTTTCCCTAGGCCGATATTGTTAAAGTTTTACCCATACTTTCTTCTAGGATTTTAATAATTGTTTCATGTCTTAGGTTTAAATCTTTTATACATTGTGAGTTAATTTTTGTGAGTGGTGATAGGGTGCAAGTCCTGTTTCAGTCTTTTACCTGTGGCTAACCAGCTCTCCCAGAACCATTTATTGAACAGGAATTTTCCCCATGAGGAAAATTTCAAACTTTTCTGAATTATATCAGAGAATTTTGGTTTCAAAAAACTAATCTTTAGCATGGGGAAATAATTCTCCTGACATGCATTATTAACATAAATAATTAGCTTAGCATTAGCTAAAAGTGCCTGAAGCCAATGAAGAGTGATATTCAATGAAGAATCTTTACTTCAAATATCTGTTCTTTCCAGAAATTGCCACAACAATTTATAAATATGTTTAAAATGAAATATGCATCACTAGAAAGCTGGTGATATATCCAATAAGTTGTTTATAATTCCTTGAACAGATTTGTCTGGTTAAGATAAAATGGCATTGATTTTTTTAATATTATAATGCAAATTGAGTGAATTATCACTTTCCTCCTGCTGATTCATTGTTTGATAATCTTATATAATTTTTCACAAATTTCACTTAAATTGTTTATTTTTTATGCACAAATAATACTTCAGGTTTTTGTTTTCAAATGCTGTGTTCTAGATTGGTATGGCTTAATGAAGATCAGTGAGTTAACATGTTATGCCTAGGATCGATACCAGCAATCCAAAACAGGGCCATTCCTGTTTTGTAAACATTTTCTTTCTTTGGTCTTAGAAGACCAGAAGTCAAAAGTCAGACAATCTGAGCTTGAGTGCATTCCTTCCTCTTCCCTGTCCACCCTCCCTGCCTCTCTCCTTCCACTTCCTTCTCTCCTTCCCTTCTTTCATTCCTTCAAAGAAACATTTGTTGGATATGTATAATGAATGCTGGTCATACATCTATCAGCTAATCAAGATCCTTGCTTTCAAGGGGATTTTATTCTAACTAGGATAAATAGATAGTCAAAAAAATAAAAGGTGATGTATAGTATATGCAAAAGTGGTGAAATCAAGCAGTGATACAGGCTATCAAAAACAAAGTGGTGTCAGGGACACAGAATGAAGAGTGCCGGGAGGTGAGTCTGAGGAAGGAGACCAGCGAGAGGTCCGGGAGCAGGAGGACGCGCAGAGGAGTGGGTGGGAGAACACACAGGTCTCACTTTAGGCAGGAGGCAGTGATGATTTAGACACCACGATGATGAAGATTGAAAACTGACCATTACGCTGGCCATGTGAAGTGCAGTCTCTTAGGAGTGATTTAATTCAAATGATGGCCTCAGAGTCTGTTTAGAGCAGTTTTAAGAGTGAACTGGTAGGAACAGCAATAAAGAGGAACACACAGCTGATGTTTAGAGTAAATAATTGCAGAGGAACCTCCTTGCATGGGAAGACAGATGGGGTCTGGTGTCGTGGTTGAGGGGTTAGTCTTAAGATAGGGGTGGTTGCAGTCCGTCCATGTAACAGAAGAAAAGGCAGAAGACAGACACAGATCAAAGCAGGCTGAACTCTGCTTTCTGCCATTCAAAAGTTGCATAAACCCGAGTGAGTCGTGTAACCTCTCTAGTCCTTAATTCTCTCTTCTATAAAACAGAGAAAGAAGCTGCACCTACAAAGGAAGCTCATTAAAGGAAAGAATGGAACTGACTGAAGAGCTAGTTCAGCACAGTTCTCGGCATGTGGAGTCCTCAGTGTGGGGCAGAGCTGGTGTGTGAGCTCTTCAGCCATGTGGGGCTGATCTTGTGATTACCTTGTGAATGAAGTATTGGGGGTTTACACGCCACATGGCCTTGCTGTTTATCTCTGCAGGCCAGGAGTTGGCAAAGTAATGCTTGCCTGTTTTGGTAAATGAAGCTTTATCACATAGCTTCATTATCAGCACATAGCCACACACATTTGTTTATTGTGGCTGCTTCTGAGCAATCTCAGCCACGCTGACAGGTTACCACAGAGAGGCCACGGCAGCAGACGCCTGTAATACACCTGGTGGGACCTTCTCAGAGATGTTCGTCAGCCTGCGTCCTCACATGGACTGAGCCCTTCTAGGCCAAGCTTATTAATATCTGTGTCCCTGTCACACATCTCTAGGTGGCATTAAGGAAATTCTTATGGATGCTGTTAAGATATTTTAGCAGTTTCATTTTCACAAATCATTTTGGATGATGGAAAGTAAGATTGTGGGAAGAGGCTGCACTGAGCCCAGCTGCAGGCTGACCTCCTGCACTGTGCTGAGCTGCAGGCTGACTTCCTACACAGTGCTGAGCTGGGGGCTGACCTCCTACACGGTGCTGAGCTGGGGGCTGACCTTCTGCACCGCGCAGTGTGTGTCACTCCGAGTAGAAGCTGAGGCTGCGCTCACAGCCGGCTTAGTGCAGCCGCCCCCGCTGCCTGCCACCCTGCCCCGCCACGCTGTGGTCCTGCATGGGACAGGTACTGCCTCCAGACTTGGGGCTCCTGTCGTTTTCCACTGGGCTACCCTCCCCAGGATTGCAGCCCCAGCCCTCTGTGCACACCGATGTTCCTCCTTCCCCTCTAGTGTTGTGTGTTCACCTTGTTTACAGTTATGTATTCACAAGGTACCACCTGTGAGTCCCACTACACAGAGGCTGTGCACTCAGCTTCACCCACTGACACCTGTGAGCCCCACTACACAGAAGCTGTGCACCCAGCCTCACCCACTGACACCTGTGAGCCCCACTCCACAGAGGCTGTGCACTCAGCCTCACCCACTGACACCTGTGAGCCCCACTACACAGAGGCTGTGGACCCAGCCTCACCCACTGACACCTGTGAGCCTCACTACACAGAGGCTGTGCACTCAGCCTCACCCACTGACCCCTGCTCACCTCTTGTGCAGCTCTGTGCTGTGTTTTGAAGCAACCCAGAGTCCTCTAGTCTTCCAGGGTTTTTGTGAGTTTTACTAGTGTAAGTATACACCATGGTACCTTGTGAATATGTAAATGCGACCTGTTATTTTTTATTATAACTCTTTAAAATAGCCACTATCTCATAAAGGATAATCTTCACTGATATACTGAAAGTTGTAGGTGATAAGTAAAATAAAAGTCCTTTATTTGGACTAATAATTAATGTTGTTAAAATTTAAGCTAGTAACTTTTTCTCACGAGGTGATGAACATAGCAAAAACTGTTAGTAGAGTGATTTTTTAAAATACTGTGTTTTGAGATTCTTACATACAGGAATATTATTTCTAATATGAGAAAATTCATGTACTCAATTCCTATGTTTTTAGGACACAGAATCCTTTGCTTATATAAATCTTTCTAAATATAAAAGAATTTGCTTTAAGTTACGTTCTTCTTGGATTTCAGACTTCTGGAACAAAAATATGCCATTAATTCATAAGAGTCCTTAAGATGCATGCTTTGAATAAGTTGCCTGTCCTCAGTAGGGACTGTAGGCAGATGAACAAAACAGCATTCCCTCTGTTATTATCTCTAAAAAGTACCCTGACAGACAAAGCTCTGTTCTATTTTTCCTCAACTTTCCTAAGTTTATTTGTTCATGGAACTTACTTTATTTTCCAATATATTAATATTTTTGAAGAGTCTGAACCTAAGTTCATTAATGTGGTCGGAGAACTCGTCTTTGCCACATTGTTTGGAGGAATGCTACCAAAAAGTGGGTCATTCCGGGCAGCGCCTGTGGCTTAAGAAGTAGGGTGCCGGCCCCATATGCCGTGAGTGGTGGGTTCAAGCCCGGCCCCGACCAAAACTGAAAAAAAAAAAAAAAAAAAAAAGAGAAAAGAAAAAAAAAAGTGGTTCATTCTGCATTATAAAATTGATAATGAGTTGTAATCACTAACTTAGACTTTTTTATTTGATACATTGATTTCAGTTGAATTTACCTTAAAAACTCTCTACACCTCATGCAATTATAACATCATAGTATGAGACTCTAATTTCAAGAAAATCTATTCAGGGGGTCTGAGACTTCAGCATGTGTAAGAATCACCTAGAATGCAGGTCCCCAAGTTGAAAGGACAGATATAAACATACTTTTAAAAAATCAAATCTGGAATAAAGTCTGGAAATATGCATTTCTTAATAGTAGATCAGGTGTTTCTGATGTAGATTTTTCAGGGAGGAAAACACTCTTCAAACTCTGCCCCGTCTAAGCTCAGAGTAAATGATTTGTCTAGGAACCTTCTCACAAATGCCGTTCAGAACAATACGACTACTCTTCCTGCTCATGTTATTGTGGGCTCCATTGACAGGTATTTACTCACTGTCTGATGTAGACTATTCCAAAGTAGCTTTCCTTAGGGAGGCATCACGCTGTGGAATGAAGGCGTGACCTGTGAACCTCCCCATTTCAAATCCAAGCCTGGTATTTCCACATCATCTAGCACGAGGCCCAGCACACAGTGGGCTGTCAGTGATTTATAAGAACTGGAACAAACCCTGAGCCCCTCCCTCCTCTGCTCCCCACCCCAGCACATACTGGGGACACTGCTCTTTCTCGGGGTCTATGCTAGACTGCTGGTATCTTCAGCTCTGGCACTTATCACCTGTAACTTTCCATTATATATTTTTGGATTTCCCGTAGAGCTTGACCAGATGCTTTCCAAACATCCAGATTAATGTGTTTCTTGAGCAAATGATCTTTCTTTTTCTGTTCTTATCTTTTGCTGAGGGAGTAGCACTTTACTCAATTCACAGGAGTATTTTCACTACAGCCCATGTATTTTCATATTTCCAAAAGGCTTTCTAATTTTTGTCTTGACAAATATTTTTAATAAAAATCTGTTGTATAATCATCAATCCTTACATTGATATATCATGTTGTCACTTTAGGAAACATATCATGAAGCTCCACGTTCATGCTTTCCCCATTTCCTGGACCCTTAAAACATCGAGTTAGCTTAAATTATGTATATTTTCTAACATCTTCATGGTAGTGCCTTTGAAAAAAAAATCGACAGGGAGAGATGTTTCTAGATGAGAGCTGGCTTTGCCAGATTCCACCTGCCCTGTGTCCTCCTAATGCCAGACCACTATCCCTTCATGTAAATTAGAAAGAAAAAGGAAAATAAGAGTAAGTCCATAGCGGTCAACAGCTTGACTCTGTGTTTCTATATAAAAAAGGACATCGTCATTGGTGTCAAAGCTTTCCCTGAAGTTATGATTAACAAAAAATATAACAGGAGCATTTAGGATTCAGGGAACTTACCATGAAAAGTGAGATGACAGCTAGTAGGCACAGGATAAAAGTTAACTTTTTCATTTTTTAATGTTGCTCCTGAAAAAACAAACCAATAGTTGTCCATGGTTAGTCAACAGTATTTTTATGAATTTAAAAACAAAAATTTCAGAAGAATTCTAATACTTGCTATGCAATTTGATGAATAAAGAGAACCAAAGCCTTTTAAAGATGAACTTGACATTTTTGGGGGAAAAGGCAGCCTATATGCACACGATTCTGTCATGTTTGTGTTCTCTTATAAAATTGTGGTACATATTTATCAAAGATAATTCTAGATAATTTTTGAAAGTCAATTTTAAAAGTAAAGGCATTTTGGGAGATACCTCGTTGCCTTCAGTGGTGGCCACTTTGGAGGAGGATAACTTATTTGGGTGGACTTTTTGTATGTTTGCCTAAAATTAGTCAAAACTTATGGATTTCTATAGATTTGTGACCTGGATATTGTCAATATGACAAGACTATTGTTAGGATAAAACTTCTTCTAATTATTCTATTATTATTAGATTTATCAGAAGGGAAAGGAATTGTGCAATCTGTCTTTCCTTTAACATCATCCTCCTGAAGTATTATTGCCTTGATAAATTTTTTTCCAAATGACCGCCAAAAGCCAATTATTGTCCATCTGCGTGAATTAGGAAAAGGAGCGTTTACCCTTAATTGGTTTATAATTTTCAACTGTATATTAAGTACATGGCATCCTACGTTTCAAGAAGGCAAAGTTCAAGCACTATAAGGTTGACAAGCTGTCCTGAGGTCAGAATGGTGTCTGTCATCTGTAACAGCCTGCAGAACGGCATGGGAAGGCAGGTCCACACTCCACAGTGGTGCCTGCCGCAGCTACCCTCTTAAACTCACTTTCCCAAACATGGTCGGTTAGAAGCAGCTTCCCAGTGCATTAAAAACTTGACTCAAACAAAAACAGAACTGCAAATCTATCTTTAGGCACATTTTAAAGACTCTTCTACTTATAATTGACTATACAGATTATTAAAACTTATTGGCAGAAAAATCAATAGGTTGTGAAACTGGATGTAAATTGTGCAACTAATTAACTCAAATTCTGTTTTTGACACACTCAGAAATTCTAAAGATCTGGCAAGCTTTACTACTGACAATTTTTTTTTTCCCCTTAAAATAGATGTGAGATTGTTACGTGGCATGGCTATTTCTATTAAAAATTGTGAAAATGAGATTCTTAAGAGTAAAGTTAGAGTTTCAAAGTAAAAATCTTTACATTTATATTTTTACATACCTACTTTGGTAGAAGATTCTTCTTTGGAGCAATCAAACTGTTGCTTAATCTTATTCTTGCCAAATACTCAGGTTAGGTAGCCACAACTTAAAAATTCATGAAGAGAAAGATCTTTCACAGAAAAATCTCCCTTTTAAATACCTCTCTCTGGATTTTTACTAGAGTTAAGAGAAAGGTTAAGGGAAGGTAAACTTCTGTATTGAGATTATTTATTGAAACAAAGAAATAACAGTTGTGGTTGCCAGTTTGGCAGCTTTGTCCAGCAGGCCTTGGGGAGGCGCACAGGGTGGTTTCAAACCTGGCTGCACATTACAATTACCTGTGGAGCTTAAAAAACCCCAATGCTTAGTTCTTACTCAAAACCAATTCATCTGAAGTGATGGGCTAGGAATACAGCAAAATAATTTAAAAGCATCCTAAGTTACTACAATACAAAGCCTTGTTTGAGAATCACTGCTATAAATGGTGTGGGTGGTGGAGGTGCGACGTTATCTGTCCAGGTGTCCATACGGAACTGACAGGTACACAGTTAGATGTGGTTTATTTGGGAAGAAGGAATTTGAAGAACGGAAAAAGAAAGCAGTTGAAATAAATGCTTTGTCTCAATTTTGGAAATAATAGAAAAAACCTAGTGGTGAGGAAGCAGATTAGGAAACGGAGCTCTTCTGGTTCCTTAATCTTAATTTGATATTTCTTTCCCAGATAGTTGTCTTTAAGGGTTCTGTGTGTACACGTGCTTTTGAGCTACTTACAATATGAATTATATGAAAAATTAATAATTTTTCATAAGCTAATGAATGTTTGGATTCCTTAAAGGATAATTAAATATTTCCATATATATTAGGTTATATATTATTACTTATTTATTATTATAATATATATCACTTATATTAATATATATTATTACTTATATATTTATTACAATATTACTTATTTTATTATATATTATTACAATATATATTAGGTTATATATTATTACTTAATAATTTTTCATAAGCCAATGAATATATGGACTCCTTAAAGGATAAATATTCCGATATATATCAGGTTCTGTAAGTATGTGGTGTTACCATTAGTATCTGAGCAGGATGAGTGGATATGTTGTGCTCTATCCTAGCTCTATATAATTTCCTAACAGAGAAATTATATACGGCAACAGGACGTAATAAACTAGATAATTTTAGATAATATTGAAGTAAATCCAGATACTGCGAGACTTACCCATAGGAGATGAAATTTATTCGGGTTGAGAGAAGATTATCCCATACCAGAAGATGTTATACTTTATTTACTGATAGCTAAAATTTGTTGAGTCCTTACTATGTCCTAGATTATGTGCTAATCACTGAATGTTGATTAACTCACCTGACCTTCACAACTTGTTTAATTTGTAATAAAATTGCCAGACTACTGGTTAAATAATAAATCATAGTAACTTGCTAAACGTCAACACAAATATCTAAGATAGAAATTGACCCTAATTTGTCATATTTAAGATCTTGAATTCTTTTCTCATTATGCAATTTTGTCTCTCAAATCAACTGGATAATCCACTTAACTAATTAATATACTTAAAAAAATATAATTTGGAGAAGCTCTGATTCAACCTACTAGTAGTACACGTGTGTGGTATCAATTTAGTGAGTAGTAAACAATTTAAAGGATGGATAGAGCAGAACTGAGAGCATCAGGTTACATTACATATAAGCATTTCTTATGGTTACGTGTGTGGGTATACTGGGTTATTGAATGAAATATTTGCTTTCTGTGCATTGCAGCCAATAGTGTGAGTGTTTTCTGCCGTAGGACAGTCTAGTGACTGCGTGTCAGGTTTAAGGCAGGCAGTGTGAGCTACTGCTCAGCTTCCCTCCCGACAGGCTGTGTTGTATGGCCAGCTACACAATCAGATCAGCCTCAACACTGTCATTTGCAAAATAGCATAGTAGTAATTGTAGTTCCTAGAATTGTTCTGAGGATTAATAGGACATAGAAAATCTGACCCACGTTACTACTGAATATTAGCCATTCAATGGGAATTCTTTTCTTCCTTCACTCAATTTTAAAAATATTCTATTATGATAAATCTCTACTAAAGGGGTAAAATATATTTAAATTTAAAAGGTGATTTAAAACCTTTTGGTAGTGATGAGGGAATTAAGTTAAATTGATCTTCAACTACGGAGTTTTCTTCGGCTTGCTGGATCTTTGACAGCTAGTTTACAATTGGAACTAAATATAATTTGTTAGTTTATGGATTATGTTTTACACAATTGTCTTGCTATAGCTCATATGACCTAGGAAATCTTTAAGTTAATACTGGATAGTCCCTGAATTGTTATTTTCTCTAGTAACATGCTCATGTTGTCAAAATATAAAAACGTCTTTTTCTACTTGGTGCTGTACGTTGTTTTGATAGCTGGTATATTTTTATTCCCATGTTTCAAATACAAGGGGTGATTTATTATAATGGATCATTGGTTGTGGAGGCTTCAAGGAGAAGATTGTCAAAACTGAAATTGTTTCTGCATGGATTACAGGCAACAAAGGATGAGTGTCTACAGCGGGCGGAAGCATGTATCTTCTAAAAACAAAAACTGATGCTCAAGAGAAATTTTAATTAAAACCTGATATTGAAAGGCCTTGATTTGATACATAGAGCAATACTGAAATCAACAACTGCCTTTTGTTACAGGAGAGTCAAGTTGCTGCCATCACGTCACCATTGTTAGTGAATAAATCAGTTAGCAGATACATTTTTTTTTCCTGACAAATGTGTTCCTAGCAGTATTAAAGGCAGTCATTTTACGTTTTCTACCTTTTGTCCGCGAGCTCTTACATTATATATTAGAGGATATGTTTCAAAGCAAATTTAAAATTCTTGGCTTACTGCCGAATTGATCCTCTTGTATAAGGAATGCGCCTTGTCTCCAGCAGTGCTGGTATTTAGATCTGTTTGGTCTCCTGATCTAGCAGCTCATTTGCTCCCTGTGGATGGTGTTTTACTCACAACCAGTACCCTGCCTTGCCTTCTTTCAACCATCCTACGCCTTTATGTTTAAGGAGGCTCTCTTGTTGGCAATATATAATTTAAAACGTAGCCTGACAGCTAGCCTGCCCACGGTAAGCCCATCCTACTGACGGCTTTGTGTCCAGCTGAGGCATCTTCTTTGCGTTCCATCTGTTACATCACTTTCTACTTATTTTTTCTTTCTTTAGGATTAATCAGGTAACTTGTTCTTACTTCTTTTCTTTTATATTCGTTTGCTAACAATACATTCTTTTTTGAAATTTTTAAACCTAATTATGAGCTCATAATAGTTGATTGCATTTATGGGGCATGCGTGATATTCTGATACAGTTGTAGAATGTGTAATAGTCAAATCAGGGTAATTGTGGCATCTGACACCTCAAGAACCTATCATTTTTGTTTTAGGAACATCCTAATTCCACTCTTCTAGTTATTTAAAAATATACAATGACTTATTGTTGCCTATAGTCACCCTGTTGTGCCATCAAATACTAGATCTTGCTCATTCTGTTAACCGTATTTTTGCACCTGTTAACTGTCCCTGCTTTATCCCCTCCACGCCACCCTTCCGAGCCTCTGGCAACCATCATTTTACCTCTGTCTCCATGAGGTAAAATTTTTAACTCCCACATATGAGTGAGAACATGTGCAATTTGCCTTGCTTGGCCTATTTCATCTGATGTAATGTTTTCTAGTTCCACCCATATTGTTTCAAATCATAGGACTTCATTTATTTTATGGAGATAATGTTCTATTGTGTATATATTCTACACCCAGGGCCCTCACATCTTTGTTTTCTCATCCCCAGTGGACTTTCTCTTCCTCACTTCCACTGCTCACTGCCACAGCCTCACGCAGGGCTGTTCTAGCGTACCCCACTTCTAGTCGCTCCCTGAGACAGCTCTCCCTGGGATGCTGCTGTTGCGTCCAGCTCCACGCTCAGCTGAGACATCTCTCAGGGAGCTCAGTCCTCCCTGAGACAGCTCTCCCTGGGACCTGCCATTGCCTCCAGCTCCACGCTCAGCTGTTCCCGCAGGGTCACTGGGCTGCAGACCTTTTGACTTTCTTACAGTCTTAGAGTCCGTCCTCCCTGCTTGTCCTTCCTCCTTAGTAGCATTCTTTCTAGTATTCTAAATAAATATTTAAAAAATAGTGAATGTGAATAACAATAAGATGTACATTGGCCTGTGTGGACTGGTTGCACACACAGGACTGTGCTCGTCAGAATTGGGCTGTGTGGCGGGTGCAGTGTCCTCTGCCCAGTCCAGAAGGGGACCTGAAAGGTGTTTATATTTAAGAGTATAATCTTCATCTTATTCCCTCTATCCCACCTAATCCTGCACTCCTTGTCTCCCCCCTTATATTTTATCAAAGCTATTTTCTATCCTGGGTAGAATAAATCCTCTGATGTCAGATATGGATAAGGCCCTTTTCTAATCTCCTTCAGTGTCTAAAAAATAGAATAAACAATTACTAAATATTTCTTTAGTTATGGTTTTATGGAGGTCTCTGGTCGTCTTCGGCAGCTCCCATTTGGGTGTGACGGCCGGGAAGGCAGCTGCCGGGAGTGGCTTGTGGCATAAAAGTTCGTGTGGGAATGTTAGGTGTTGTGCTATGGGTATCGGACTTGGATCTGCTTTGGTGGAAATCCTGGCTCTGCCACTACTGAGATTCTTGTTCTTTGCCGAATTATTTTAGCTTTCTGAGCCTCACCTGAAGAAGAAAATCCTTAATACATTGTGGAACAGTTGACCTATCTGGATCTAATCTGTTTATATCGATTCATATTTTTGTATCTGTATTTTTCATATAGTCAGTCTTAAGCATGTAATAGGTTTGCAATAGTTGGTAGTTATTTTTATTAAATGTTGTATTCAGTGTATTTGTTTACTATTATTATTAACTCAAAAATATGTAGTAAGTACCACTTATTACAACATTAGGATCCAGGTAGAAAATTGAAGCAAGCAAACTCCACCTGGTGACTGCACTTGGGACGCTGAGGGGGGGGACGGCAAGGTCCCAGTGGAGTCATGGAGAGCCTTGAAGGGAGGGAGGGGAGGCAGTGCAGACAGATGCAAAACTTAGAGGGAAGAGTTTTAGAATCCCAGATTGGGGATGAAACACTTTCCTGAGATGTTTATATTTAAGAGTATAATCTTGTGCTTGGCTTAAGCCACACAGGGGGCATGAAAGATGATCGGTCAGAAACTCTCAAACTAGGACATGGGGAGGGGGCACCTAGGGTGGGGTGCTGGGAATCTGTTGGGCGCAGAGAGAAGATGTGAGGAGGAATTTAAAGCTCTGGAGGAAGGTGAGCGCGTGTTCTCCATGGTGTTTGCAACTTAGGTGAAGAAAGGAGACGTAAGGGACTGTGAAAGGAGGGATTATTACATGAGGACGCTTGTAGGGAGATCTGCGTGTGGCTGAGGGCAGCAAGCGAGATGTCAGTTTTTAAAGGAAAGGTTGTGTGTGTGCTGTCTTCAGAAAGAAGTCAGGTTTAGTTAGTTTATGATTTAAGGGAAACCCCAAGACAGAGATACTTGCTCAGTGTAGACCAGGGACTCCCCTCAGCAGACATGGTGCCAGGCAGACGGACAGATGGACAGTGGCTGGAACAGTAGCAGAGAAGGAAGGTACATGTGGAGGGACACTGCCACTGGCAGTGTCAGAGGACAGAGACGGAGGAAACTTAGTGGGGGACCCAGAATGCTTAGCCTGCAGGTGTAATGAGGGAGTGACTCACAAATCCAAGACACCTCAAGATTTAATTGCAGTTTCTTGTGGGAGAGAGATGTAAATTAATTTATTTTTTTGTTGAAGATGTCTCCTCATTTGAACAAAAGTAAGTGAGCTTGAAGACAGAGTGCTGACCTGAAAGGATTAATGAACCATTTGAGGGTAGAGATTGCGTCTGTTTAACTTTAAACATATGATTTCTGTAAAGTTCTTATGTGTAGTGAGTAATTAAAGCATACTTTTTGAGTGAAGGATTAAATGGACTTGGCAAAATTGTTTTGTTATTGTAAAGAGACTTGAGGGGTCAGAGAGATGTTGCTGCAGCTGCTCTGTCAGCCAAACGCTTGGCGAGCCAAGCTGCCGCCTTCTTGCTGAGGCTGTCTGTAGGGTGGGGTTTGGACAAGACATTTGCTCAGCCTGAGATGGGTGTCATGCTGCCTGTGGTGGTTACAGAGGCAGGGGGAATGTGGTTATGGACATATGTGTATGTATGAATGAAGGAAATTGAGAAAAAAAGGTCCAAAGCTAAGGGTAGGCCTAGAGACAAAGGACAGTTGAGAGAGAAATAAATGGCAGGTGGCTGTTCTATGTGGCCACCAAATGCAGAATTTTAAATGTTTAAACTTCTGCCACCCTGTTTTCATTTTTCCACTGTACTTTGGTAAAGCTTCCCACTCTGTTAGCCGTTCTAGTTACCTACTCTTTCCTGCGTCTCTCTCCCCCTGCTCGGGGGTTGGCCGTGCTTCCGGTGGACACTCGTCTGATTTTAGAGGGTCTCAGCCCTCACTGATGTGGCGTTTACAGGGAACGCGTGACGCTTTCCTGGGGAAATGCAGAAACTCAGAATTATGAATAATTGAAAATGCTTTTTAAGCTGCATACAGATTAGTATTCTTTGTATTCTCCCTTTTTTGGTGATAATATATTCTTAATTAAATAAATTTTTCATGAATTTCAAGACAACTTAGGTAAGTGGCTTTGTTTAAAAATGTAATAAGTACATAGTTCCTTCTCTGTAGTCACTAAAACTGTTTAAGTATGTAAGTAATTTAAGTGTTTACTAACCAAATAATGAAGGTGAGACTGAGTGGGTAAGTGTTGGTCACAGTGTCAACCAAAAAAACCAAAAACAAAATGAAACTCTTCTCTGTGACACTCTCTAAGCCCTCTGGGGGCAAAGGGCTTAGTTTTGATCTTGTATGAATTCTAAGTAATTACCCCAGTTGTTGGCGCAGGAAGGGGAAACGTCATGTTGAACTGGTTAGGACAATCCTGAAGTGGACAGAGAGGTCCTCAGCTCTGGGCACTTTGGTCAAGAACCCTCACCCTGAGAGAACCGTCATGAACAAAATGATATAAAGGAAACAGGTTACCCGTTTTCCCTAAGAGACCACCGGGAATAATCTTGGCATGTCTTGAATGTTTGCGTCATTCCTTCAGACGTTCCCCTCTCCGGTCCCCACCTGGACTCTCACACAGAGTTAGTAGCTGTGTCACCATCTAGCTGGCGGCAAGAGCTCCTCCTTCCTCTGCTTCCAAACATCAGGAGTGCTCTCTGAACTTGGGAAACACGTTGGCGTGACTCTGCATGTGCCGCTTCCTCTCTGAGTGTGTGTGGGGACCTAGTGCACAGCTTCCTGCACCCCAGGAGTTCTGCTTGTGCTCACACTGGAGGCCTCGGTGCAGCTGGCTGTATTTGCTCCACACTGTGGTCCACAGGGCTTGGGGCTTGAGCAGGGGACCTGTCTTCGCTGCTGTTTCCGGGCCACGTCTCTTCCCCACAGTCCAACATTGAAGAGCTTTCCAAAAACCCACACTCCCTCACCACTCTTCCTTATGGAGGTGATTTCTCACCACCCAGTCCCTAGTTCCCATTTATGAAAGACTTTTGCACAGAGTCACTATCTTCTCCACAGCCCTTAGCTCATGACCTTTGGTGACATGAGCGTCCCTGTACAGGGTCCATCCTGTGCATGGCCTCTTAATCCCTTGGCCTCCTGACCTCTAGCGCTGGGATTTCCAAAGCCAGCATCACTTTCTTTCCTGCCAGCACCCTCATGGGGGTGCCTCAGATGCTGTCATTACACCACTTTTCACCGCCTCCAGGTCTCAGTGCAAGGCACTCAACTCTCTGTCTATTCTATTCTGGTTTTTCTTGAACAGCCAGGGGATGGAAATTTACCTGGAATGCAGATAGACTTGTCTGGCTGCAGTCAGAGAACGGGGACAGGAGGGATCCCCAGAGCAGAACCCCCTTAGAGCCTCCACAGAGGAGGGCCATGGGCACCTTCACCTCAGCCTGCTGAGACAGTGAGGGGGACTTGCTAAGCCAGGCTCTTGCCTGGACTTGAGAGAGAATGGGACACAAGTGTTGTTTCCAGCTGCTGAGTTTGTGGTCATATGGAAGGACAGCAGTATCACATAGGTTCTCTGAAAGTAATTGCTGCATAAAAGGAGCAGGAAGGATCTATAATGATTTGGAAGTTTTAGTTTATACATGCTTGGTTTGGGGGCAATGTGAAAAGTTAAGAATCCTGAAAGAAAAATGCATTCTAAATCTCAGTAGGCAACAGTGGAAAAACAAGCTCTCATGGCATACTGAGCCCATTTCCTGGGTACTTACCTTGGAATGCTTCTGATTAAAACCCCAACTAACAATGAGAAGCAATAGGAAATCTTCACCATCAGCATGGTATTGTTATTATCTAAGGTCTCTTTCTTAGCTTTGAAAGCATTTCATATCAAATTTCAAGCCTTGTGTCCCATATCTCCCTTGATATTAGATGTGCTGGAAAGGTGTTTCCCCTCAGGAAGGAATGATCAGTTAGTACCCAGGAATTTTGAGGGGACCTGCTGTGATGAAGGCTGGGAGTCTTTAGTTTAATGTCTATTAACATGTTATTCTGGGCCTTGCGATCGTCCAGTGGGCTGCAGAGCTCAGAGGGGTCCTTGCCTATCCTTCCAGCTGCGAGGCTGGGGACTCATTGAATTGTCCCCTGGTTCCCTCTCTGGCTTCTGGCAGCGCTAACATTCATGTGGGGAACAGCTTGGGGCAAACCTGGGCTGTGATGGCCACACTGGAGACTCCGTTTTGTTGCTCAACGCTTTATTTTCACGTCAGTGGTATCATGTTTGTGGTGGTGATTTCACAATTTCTGCCTAAGATTATTTCTCCCCAAAGCTCAGAGCTCATGGAATATCTCTTTTTGGGTCAAAAATGGAAATTAATTTTTCCCAAAAGCTCTGAGAAGTGTTGGAGGCTGTTGAAGTTGTCTGTATTTGGGGTACCTGTGTCACGGGGCCAGGACCGACGGGAGGACCTACTGGGGGCGGTGGAGGTCCAGGTGGATAGAATCCTGGCTGGAAAGGTGGCTGTGGGCCATAAGGAGGAGGTGCCGGTAGAGGAAATATCCCTGGGCCATAATGGGGAGGATGCAGTGGTGGGAAACTGTCTGGTCTATAAGGACTATCTGGGTACGGTTGTGGAATTCTCCCTGGACCAAAGGGTGGAGGATTTTGTGGTGGAAAATGTCTCGGGGGAAAATGTTGAGGATGAGGAGGCGGTGGTCCAGGTAGATATGGTCCCCAGGGGCCTCTCTGACTCTCACCAGGCTGTGGGGAAAAAAAGAAGTGAACAATTTTAAATCATATGCTTCGAAGTCAAGTCTACGGTATAATACTTCCTATGGTAGGCAGAGTTTCTCCATGGTGCCATGGCTCCTGCTGCCTGCTGGCACGTGCTGGCCTGATCTGATTAGGTGAGTCCTTCCAAACAGGCTCTACACGCCTCATTCAGAAGATGCCAGAGAGATTTGAAGCTGCAGCAAATTCTCTCCTATTCCTTTGGATTAAGGAGTCACGGTGTGAGACGACTGCATCGCAGTCACGTACACAGGCTCTGGGACCTGAGAGTTGCTCCTGGCTCACAGCAAGGAAGAAGGCAGGCGCCTCATTCCTGCTTCCAAGGGGCCAGATTCAGCCAACAATCACCACACAGGCCAAGAGAAGACCCGGAGCTGCAGAAAAAAGTACGGCCCTGGCAGCAATGTTTCAGGCTTGTGAGATCCTGTGCAGAGAATCTAAGCCAAAACCAGCATTATTACCATAAAAATGGAAATAACAAATGGGTTCCTTTTATGGTACTAATTTGTTATAATTTGTTATATGGCAACAGAAAAGTATTACGTGTATTTAAGTTAGAAAGTCTATATCAAAAAAAAAAAAAAAGGAAAAATTTCTCTCTTGCTCTATGAATACCTAGGCTGTCATGAATCTGGGATATGATCACAAGGAAAAACAGGATCAAGGCCAAAAATCATATCCTTGGCCTAGAGTACAGTCTGCCACTGAAATAAAGTTCAAATGGAATTGTGTCCTTACTGCTGAGGGAAATGTCTCTTTTGTGTAATTTAGTAGTTCAGGGTTGTCCCAGGTTTGAACACTGGCAAATCGTGAAACAGTCTTTCTGAATGTTGATTCTGTACTTTCTGCTCCCTGCTCCTGTGGGTGCCAATGGGGACATCCTGGCGAGTCTGCAGGCTCAGGGGGATGGCCCGCAGCAGAGCATGTGCCGTGCGTAGGGAGGTGGAGAGAGTCTCTGGAGTTTCTGCCTCTGCTCCTTAGAGAACAGCTAACCCTTTCTGAGACTCTGCTTCCTAATCTGGAAATGACATAAAGGTATCTGCTTCTTGGAGTTGCCAGTTTGTTCTGAAATACTACGTGCAAGGTGCATAAGGTAGTACTTGGCTTAGGTATAGTTTTTGTAGAGTACAACATTTAGAAAAAGCAATAGCTGTCCCTGTGTCGTTAGGGACTTGGAGAGGTTGGTTTCAGATATGGGTAAGGTCAAGGACTGTCTCACCGAGAAGACATTTGAAGCAAGACTTACAGAGTAGAAAACAAGGTCATGGACAAAGTAAGGCTTGTAAAAAAGAAGGAAAAATATACAAGTAGGAGGGCCATGCCTAATGCAGGGAAAATAGGTAAGTGCTCTCAGCTGAGAAGAACAAATCCTACTCAACTGACTACAAAATGTTCAGGTTGCTCAGAGCAGACAGTGTGGGTAGGACGCACAAAGGAATCCAACTTTTAGTCGTCCCCAGGCCCTCGACCTGTTTGTTTGTCTGGCCAGTTGCTCTTGCTAACTCCAAACTTGAGTATTCCCCTAAACTATTGTCTTCTCAGTCCCTAACTCCACATTTCTGATGGTGGTGGAGGAGGTCCAGAGGTTCCTTAAAGTGGTGGAGGAGGTCACGGTGTTCCTGACGGAAGTGGAAGAGGTCACAGAATTCCTGACGGAGGTGGAGTAGGTCACAGCATGTCTGACGGAGGTGGAGGAGGTCCAGAGGTTCCTTAAAGCAGTGGAGGAGGTCACGGTGTTCCTGACGGAGGTGGAGGAGGTCCTGAGGTTCCTGATGGAGGTGGAGGAGGTCATAAGCACTGTCCCATCCAAATGCAGGGTCCTTCAGCGCTGCCTGAAATTCTTTCTAGTGTCTTAGATTGGGTCCCATTTTCCAGTCTGGGGCAGTCTCTCAATGCTCTCTGCCTTGTCCTGAGCCCTCGTCCAGCCTCACCAGTGCAGCTTTCCTCCCACCTCATCCAGATATTGCTGGAGGTCAGAAACTCCTCCCTGGTTTACTGGCTATGCAGTCCTGAAGTCGCTGATGTTTGGATACATCCTCTTCCTTCCCAAGTGTTTCCTCAGAGACTTGTCTCTGTCACTTTTTCCTTTTACTTCCTGTGACTGAAGTATCTGCCATTTAACTGTTTTCTTCAGAAAACAACTAACCCTGAGTGCAACTTGCCTTCCCCCAACACTGTGAGCTGGCTTCCTGCCCCCCAGCCCCAAATCCCAGTGCTCACCCTCTCTCCTGCTTCACCTGAACTTCTGTACTCATCCTTGATTTCATCTCTTGATTTTATGATTTTCCCCCTTGTCTAAAATGCAGGGAGGTTAAAGAGAAAAATATGTCAACTTATGTTATTCCTCTGCTTAAGAAAGGCTCGCTCTGAACCACCCACACTCTCCCCGTTACCCCGTCTGCTCACGTCTTTGTAGCGAAGCTCTATGAGGTGGTGGTGGAGCTTTACCACTGTCGCTTCTCAGTTCCTCATGCTCCAACCTGGTCTCTGCCCCCAACGTGCCAAGAAAACTCTTTAATTGGTGTCATCAACAAAACAACAGTGCCAAGGCACTTCTGAGGGACCAGGTACATGCTTGTCTCTTCCAGCTGGTGGGAGTTCCCTGGACTGCGGAGGGCACACGACTAAGAGCTGCCAAACCAAAGGCTAATCGGGGTGTGTGCAAGTTTAGGACTTGATTTTTATTTGCCAAAAAGAGAAAGGCTTAGTGTGGGAAAATATTTCACATCATTTTTACTGCTGAGTCAGCTAAGGAATGAGTAGAAAGTAACCTTGCTAAAGACATCCTGAGAGCGTCTAAATATTATATAACGAGAAAATCTTCACAGTAAATAGCCATTTTGTTAATCCAATCCCAGTGATGAGGGAACTCAGAAAGTCTGTAAAAATGAGGTTGTTGTGTTAGGAAGGATCACCACCCTCTCAAGGGCCTAGGCAGCCCATCTCCTTTTCGCTTTGGTGTAGCAACACCCAGTTAAGGCACGGACACTTGGAGTCTAAATTTATTTACATTGTTGGGATTAACAGTAGTTAGATTTGCTTTGAGGACCAAAGGATATAGTGTATGAAAACATTTGGGAAATTACCTAGAACAGAAAAAACACTGAAAAGATGACAGTGTTAATATTAAACACAGCTCATCCACAAATAAATAAATGCACATGCTTAAAGGACATGCTATACCTTCACGTAGATAAAATCCAGTGATTCATTATGAGTCATCTTGAATCTCATATTATTTCTTATAGTTAAGTTGGAGAAAGGTTTGTTTCTATTAAACCACGTATGTTAAACTGCTTATATTATTGCATTGTTCTCTTTTTCAAATTTATTTTGAGAAAGAAATAGTAAGTGTTAAGATATAATGGTTTTCTGTTGTATCCTAGGGACATGAAAACATTGTAAACCAGCTTTCAGATCAGGTCATTAGGACGTACTATGACCTTTCCTTATGTCTGTGTGTTTTACTGGCTTATCAACAATCCAGTCCCTCTGTTGTACACTTAGTAATAGGGCTAAGGTCAGTCTACCTCTGAGTAACCTGCTTTTATTCTAATTTCTGAAAGTAGATGACTGAGGCACTATTTTACATTTCCTATTTCATAATGATGTAATTTTATGTGTTTGCTTTGTGGGAATCCTAGTCTTCCTCTGGGGAAAAAAAAGGTTTTCATATTTTTCCATTTGACATAATAGATTTTATAGTTCTTTGATAGAAATTATGGTGGAATTAATCTCCTCTTTCTAATCGTGGAATTACTCCATCTCTACTTTGATAAATATTCCTTTAATTTGTGTTTTATAAAGCCTTGTAATTTGGTATGATATTTAATCCCTTCAACAGAGTTTAATCTTGTCCCTTACACACTGTACGAGTTAATATCAATGTTTAGTATTTTCTCAAAATTCAGCAAACAAAGATCGTTCTGATTCCCTGGCAACACGTATCTTAGGAGGCCCTGTTATCAGAGTTCACACAGTCTGGAGGGGGGTCTCAAGTGGCTGCATGAGTGAGCCAGGGGATTTGGCGTGAATGGTCCACAGACCACATGCTGAGAATAACAGCTATTTTAATGATCTCACTTATAGAGTTGTATCTATCTGTGTAACTGCGAGAGACCCACATTCACATGTGTCTCTAACACACTGGGTAGTTAATGTCTGAGTGTCCAGTCTGGTGGCCATCAGTCCTGTAATATAGCTATTTATGTAATATATATTACATTGTACATTTAAATGTAAAGTGAAGTACAGCTTTTCATCAGTGATCAGTAGACCCTAATATATAAGACAGGGTAATCTCATTAATGTAAAAGGAAAGCTGACCTAATAGTAGTGTAAACACTATGACGATGTGTGGGAGTTATCACTGATACTCACTGAGAAACCTGCCAGCAGAGCTAATAGGCCCAGGATCAGAGACGGCGGCTGCATCCTCAGGGTCGCCCTGAAAGGGAGCACAGCAACCGATCACTGTTACCTTTCTGTGGTTAAAAGTATTATTTGGGACCTGTCACAGCATGTGGGAAGTAAGGTAGTGTAGGCATAGTATTGTATCATTTTTTAAGGAATTACCTAATAGTCTTTTGGACTCAGTATTAATGTGGGATGATTTTGGGGGAGGGGGGGATAAACTCTGGTATAAGATGGTGGAATTGCTTTAAGTTTTGGCTTGTGGACTGGCACTGGAGACGTCGCCAAAGAGTTGTTCATAAAATGTTCTAAGCAGTTGAAGCTTCTGTAAGTAAGTTTTTGCCTTTAGGAGTACTTTGAAGCAGTTACATTCTTGATTTCGGAAGGCTTGTTTTGAGACATTGGTGTTTTAAGTAGGCAACATATTATGAATTTAATTCTTGGAATGCCTCAAAAACTAAGGAAAGGCTATAATCTAAGGGAAAAGAGTCACCTATGTTTTAGTTTTAGCAACAATGTACTAAGTTATTTGAGTGGTCTCTAAGTGCTTCAAAAAATCCATCTATGGTAGATGGAAGACCAGGTAGCTACGGTAGATGCATATGGACGGGAAGGTGCAGGCCTCTTCCTCTCAGTTGGCTCAAGTGTACAATGTATTTAAGGTACATGAGAGCCCAAGGCCTGGGAGGGCAGCTCTGAGCACCACTGTGCTGATGGGTTTCCTGTCGGTTGGAAGCACTGCTGAACCGCACAGGGCTCAAAAGAACCCTGGGGACAAGCTCACTGGGTGGTCAGTTATTCGTGGATATGGCTATTCTTTTAAACTTTACTTTTCCTATAATCCATTCTTATAAGAGGTTTGAAAAAATGGAAGAAAAATGAATAACATAAATAGGATAGTTCCCTGTTTTAAAAAGAGTACATCTGAGAACGTTCTCTCATTATGAAGTTTATAATGGGGGAAAGGTCAGTTGTGTACCTGGATGGACTGATTGTCCCAAATGGCTAACATGAATGATTTATTCTGACCTGTAGAGTTTTTCAAAATTCAATACATTTAATAACTTGTAATTTCATGTAAAGTGATTATTTTTTAATAAAAATGTTCTATAAAAGGTTCATGACATGTGATCTCTATAGTATGAGAAAAATTATTAAAGTAAACATTCTTCAGTTTATATTTCTAAGTACCTACCTTTGTGTGAGGATCTTTCTTAGGGCCGATTAATCTGTTGGTCACAGTGACTCTTTGCAGGTGAAAGATGGCAAATAAAGGTGAGGAAGGGCGAGAAACCTCTTATATATGTTGTGATGGTTTCTGTTGGCAGTTGGAGCAAGGCGGGTCACCGGCGAGATCCCTGCTAGGTAGGTGCTCTTCCAACAAGGACAGGGAGGCCGCGGCTGCCAGCTTGGCAGTCCGTTTTTGCGTTTGTTTTCAGATTTCTGAGGAGCTTTGAACCATTCAATATTTAGTGTTTCTTGGGGAAACATACAGCATGACATGCTGTCCCTTCGGGAGCACAGCCTGAGGTTGGTGACCCACCATTTAAAGACAAAGCACACGCTGTTCTGATCTAGGTAATTTCTGAGGGTCTTTTGCTGTGTGTGACTCTCACCATATTTTCTGTTTTGTATCAAAACTATATTGTGTGGGAAATAAAATATTTTAAAATTTAATTTGAATACGATGCACAGAGAATTTAGAAAGAATTAAAAACAGAAGTGACTGTTAAATAGATGCTGCTAAATACCATGAGCATGCACAAACACACAAACACACACAGAGACACACAAACACTCACAAACACTCACAAACACACCCAGACACACAAACACACACACACACACGTAGATACACACAAACACACACACACAGACACACACACACACACACACACACACACACACGTACAGTGCTGTGGCCGCAATGCACAGAGTATCTAAAATGGGTCCGACTGTGTGGGTAATGGTGCTGTACAGTGGAGGTGTAATGTTTCTATTTTGTAGTTGAAATAATGAAATTGTATCACTGCTTTGTACTTGGAAGTTTCTGCATGTCTGATTCTGTGCATTGTATTTCAGAGTTGTGTAGCGTTGGCTAAATTGAGAGAGTGCTTTTTAAGGCTGAGAGAGATGAATGCTTGGATTGAGATTCTGATCCAAAAGGGGAAGAGCAGGAAGGGAGATTAGTGGTGGGAGAGGGACAGTAGTCAGGGGTCTGTGTAGTGTCTCTTGACTGTATTTTACTTCTTTGAGTCAAATTATTTTAAGATATTTAGATTATGTAAAAGACTCTCATATGAACGAGGAAGTTCCCTTTTGCCAATGAAAGACTAACCGAAATCAGCTGTGTTTCAGAAAACCCTGTGGTCCTTGCCCTTATTAACTCAAGAAACTTAAACAAAAATTGACATGTCGAGCTCCTGACTGTGAGATATGTTTACTCTGAAGTGGATGTCTGCCTGTTGGAACATCACGGCCTTGTGTTTTTAAAAGTCTAGGCTTGAAGAATTTTTACTTTGCTAGATGATCTCTGGGCTTACAAGTTATGTCATAATAATAATAGGTATTTTTTGTTAAAGTGTTTAGCATATTCTATGAGTTCTATCACCACCATTATAAAGTTACCAATTAGCTGAGTGGGACTTGACCCTAAGTTTGTCTATGTCAAGCCTGAACCTGAACTAGTCTCTGCTGCCTCCCAAACCTGCAGAATAGCCATAAATTTACAACAGCCATTATGCTGCCTGCACTGAGGAGATGAATCAAGTGAATTCATGGTCACCTAATTCTACTCCAAACCCAACACCACCACCTGTTGTCTGGAGTGTGTGGGTCAACTTCATTATGCACCCATTTTCTTTCAGTTGCAAAATGTGGTTATTTGTCATTTCTATGCCATGGAGTTTGGTTTCTGCCTCCCAACTTCCTTGCTTTTTATATTCTTTACTTCTGTTGCTCATTCAAAATTTTTGAACATCTGCTGGATGTAACACAGAGTTCCAGGTGCTGAAGTTACAGCATATGTAAGTGCTTAGTGTTTTAAGAACCTTGTGGAAGTCATACGTGGAGTAGGAACAAGAAGACACCCTTCCAGAGTAGATCTCCGGTTTAAATTACTATACTTAATGTCATTTCCGTGGTCCAAATTTCACAGGCCTTTAAAAATTTCTTATTTTCACAGACTTTTAAACATTTCTAATAACATAAATTCCATTACTGGTTTGCTAATCGTACCATTTACATGCCCAGACACCAGTGAAAATGACTATTTCTAAGCTGACATGGAAAGCCCCACTTCCTTCTCTGCCGATACTGTCAACGGTGTTTCAGAAGATGAATGTCCCTTCTTTCTTGTTCTGATGCCAATGTATTCAGAAGCCAGATGTTTTAAATCAGGTGTGATCTACACCGTAATGGGTCACTGGCTCTGAAGGACTTAGGTGAACACTGGCAAAAGTGAGAGACAGTCTCTGAGTGGGTCATGGCCAAAAAAGTTAGAGAGACACAGCCACGGAAGCCTGTCTGTCAGGGACGGAAGCAGTCTGCCAAGTTATTCTTTAATTAACTCGTGACTTTGAAAGATCCTGACTAAATGCTTTCTAGAACAATAACTATTGGGCTAATGTCTCCGGTCCCAGGAAGCTCAAGGTGACAGCAAAGTCACATTATTGATAGTGACAGGTGGAAACTATTTTCCTGCTGAACTGGAGAATCAGGCTCAGCCATGCAGCCGTGTTTGAAGCTCGCTGCTCTGTGCGCTGGCTGCACCTGCCTCTGTTGAAATGTAGCAATGATAACTGTTTCCTTGGATCCCTGGAAAGTGTGTGTTTCCTTTAGATTACTCAGAAACATGTGGGTTTTTTTTCTGGATTAATGACAACTTAAATATTTCTTATGCTTTAGAATTTACAGAGTGCTTTAAAAATTTCTATAGAAATATTTTTATGTGGGATTAAACAATGATCCCGTTGGCCCTTGAGAGAAAATTTGACCTACTGGGTTGAAGACATGTAGTGTAATGAGATGTAATTAATAACGAGGCTTGTACATTGAGCAAGGAACAACTTAGCTGTTTCGTGCTGCAATAGACTCCATCTACAAAGTATCTAAAATAAAAACTTCTTAGAAGTTGACAGCAAATTTTCCCTGGGCTTCCAAGTTGCTAAAGTTAAAAGCAAAATGAAATCAGGTAAATAAATTTACAACATCTATCAAATATCAAATTGCTTAAGAAAAGTGTCTATCCTTTCCACTGAGAGACATAAGAAAATTTGCTATTTACTGTATATACTCGAATATAAGCCGAGTTTTTTTTTTCCGGCACAAAACTCGGCTTATACTCGAGTATATACGGTATTTTCAAGTAGGAAGTACATCGTTCCATAAAAGTGAAAGCTGTCTTGTAGGCTGCCTGAATGTCAGGTACACGATAGCCCTTTAATCAGAGTGCGGCTGGAATGATACCCCAACCGTGTAACCCAATAAATTCAGTTCCTCTTTCAAGATCTCCCTCTCAAGATCTTAATTTCCAAATATATTTTATTTGTCACAATTTCATTTTCTTAAAAATAACTTTGTTATGCACAAACTTTCTCTGTTAACTATAAACATTCCAAAAAATTTAAGTCATTCCTATAATACATTTATTATTTAATGAATCATGTTAGAATAATTTTCTCCTTTACTATAATAATAACTCCACGATATAGGAAGATATTAAGATATTAAGATCTTAGTTTTCTAAATAAAGAAAGAAACTCAGAGAAGGGCAGAATTAATACTGAGATTATATCAGGCTTATTTAATAAGGTTCATTTCTAAAAATTTAGAGTATATAAACAAGAACTTTGTACTTAAAAATGGACTTAAAAAAGTTTATTAGAAGGAATGAAAGTTGTACATATCATACTGGAAAGTTCATACAAAGGCCTTAAATAACAGCTTCATATTTGGGGGGGAAACAGTTCTCTGAAATGGAAATGCAAAGACCTCAGTTCAAGTTGACTTTATTACCTTTCAATATTGTGAGCTTAATGTTCATTAACCCCTCTGGGCTTGATTCTCTTCCTTTGTAAAATGATAAGGTTAAATTGAATGTCTCCCTGTAGTCCCCATGACAAACAGGTTCAGGTTCTGAGGGACCAGAATCTTGTAATAGTTTGGGGGGCTGACTCTAAGATAAAGAATATACTCCTCCTCCTCCCACGTCTCAGGCTGACAGCGGCTGTGTGTCCTGCAGGAGCGCAGGGCTCTAGTCAGGACATGGAGCTCTTGTAGCTTAGGGGAAAAGAGCCTGAGGAAGGGATGGAATTCCTGCTGTATTTGCCTGTGTTTCTGGAGCTCACATTTCAAGGCCGAAGCAAGTCCATGCCTGAGCCTGGCAGTGAGGTGGGGGTACCAAGCGACCTCTGTGGCAGGGGTGACAGCATGACCTCCTGTCTCATAAGGGACATGGAGGTGGTGATGGGAAGCCCTGTCTCCTGCAGCTGAGAACCATCAGGGGAGGAGGAAGCCATGCCCCTTCCCTCCCCTGAGAGGTAGGGTTGGGAAGGAGTCGGGAGCCTCCCTTTGGAGGCCGGTTTATTTCTTGTAAAGAAGCATTCTTTCTTTGAACATTTATTTCCTTCTGCTTCCTCCGGTTGCATTTTCATGGGTTGCTATTCATTATTTATAATGAATAACTCTTGGGAGTGGGGCCAGGCGGTGGACTGGAGGCAGCCCATGCTGGGTCTTGGGGAGACCACAGGTGCAGGTGGGGGTTCACCTGAGTGCAGTCACCTCAGAGCACTGTGAATCATCAGGAGGTGACAGTACACACCCAAAAGTGGGGACAGACTGGGCAGGGCTGCAGGTACCTTGCAGGGGTGTCCCTGTCTGGGGAGGGCTCTGGAGAGGCCCCAGGGCTCTGCACTCCCAGAGGACACAGCCACCAGCCCCACTGAGCTTAGGTTTGAGCAACTGCAGAGTGGAGAGTGGGCTCAAGAGGGTCTGCAGCTTCTGGGGCCAGGTCCTTGCTGCAGCGCCATTCTGCCCGCACTGCCCCTGAGCGAGTGCTCTGCAGAGGGGTCAGTTCCACTTTGGCCACCTGCCCCTTGGTCTGCTCTCCTGTGCGGTGAGACTTGGCACCTGAACCTGCCTTAACCCCACTAGCCGCCTCTCAGGTCTGGAGAGTGGGTGCACACCAGCCTTCAGCTGAGAAAGGACTGTTACCCAGAATCTATAGACAGCTTGAACAAATCATTAAGAAAATAAACAACATATCCAAAAAATGGACAACAGGCATGAATAGAAGTTTTTTGAAAGAAGAGAAATGGCCAAAAAACAGGAAAAATGCTCAATATCACTAATAATCAGGGAAATGCAAATTAAAACCACAATGAGATATCACCATAATGTCAGAATGACCATTATTAAAAAGTAAAAAACAATACATGCGGGTGTGGAAGTAGAGAGAAAGGAATACTTACACCCTGCTTTTTTTTTTTTTTTTTTTTTGGGGGGGGGTGCTGCAAATTTCTACAACCTCTATGGAAGACAGTATGGAGATTCCTCACAGAAATAAGTGTAGCCCTACCATTCCACCCAGCATTTCCACTGCTGGGTATGTACCCAAAGAAAAATAAGTCATTCTCTCAAAAAGACAGGGTTTACTGCAGCACAATTCACAAATACAAAAACATGGGATAAACTTAAGTGGTCATCGGTTCACGAGCAGATAAAAAAAATGTGGTATCTAGACCATATTCTAACACTACTCAGCCATAAAAGGAATGAAATAATGTCTTTTGCAGCAACTTGGATGGAACTGGAAACCACTATTCTTAGTGAAGTATCTCAAGAATGGAGAACCAAACACCATATTTTGTCACTTACAAGGGGGAACTAAAGGTGGGTAATACGGACACAAAAAATCATAAAGCATGTTGGAAACCAGGAAGGAGGAGGTTGAGGGGTTAGGGCTAGAGGCTTACCCACCTGGTGCCCTGGGTGCTGTTCTGTGACAGGTGCATCGGAAGCCCTGCTGTGAGCATTACAGAAGCTAGACACGTCTGTGCTCCCTTCACGGTTGAAACAAAACCAACAATTCAATTTCTTATTTTTGAATGGATATAATTCCTAATTCGTCTTTTCTGATACAAACTTGTGCTCTTGATAGCATGACTTTTAAAGGCCTCACTCACTGCGCCGTTTGGCTCTTGTCTGTTGCTTACTTCTTTCCTCACTGCTTTTTATAATTTGAACACTACCGAGACTCTTATTTCCACTCATCTGCCATCCGTTTTCTCCTTGTCCTCCTCACTTGTTCCTCTTACTCTCCCTGTTAAAGTGTTTGACACCTTTGCTTAAACCCCGTTCTCTGCCTGGCTTGATGCACCTTCTCAGCTCTCTCTCCTGGGCCTGCTCCTTGTCCATGTGCTCTGTCTTCTCTGCAGCTCTGAGCCTGGGTTTCCCTCACCATCCCAGCTCACTCTTTCACCTCCCCTCCCCTCTGGCCGCGCCTCCTCCTCCTCCCCTCTCCTCCCTCTCCTCTTCCTCTCTCCCCGCCTCTCCCTTCCCTTCCCTCCCCCCGTTCTCTTTTCTGCCCCCACCGTCCTGAAGAACTTGCACTGGGGGAGAGATGTGCTCTTGCATTTGTGTTTTTATGTTCTTCGTCCTAAATAGAAGTAAATTTTACTGAGTCATTTGGCTGAATTAGTTTACCAACTAGATATCGATCTAATATATGTTTGGATGAAATGGTTTATGTAATGGCATGAAGTTTCAGTTACACAATCTCTGAAGAAAATACCTCCCTAGGGGAAGAAGTAATGTCTGAGGAAGGGTATCTGGAGATCTGTTGGATTTAACTTATTTTTTTCTTTCAGTGTTTTTTGAAATAATGTCTTACTAGACTATGACCTCTTTGAGGGCAAGATTGCATTTGGAGCTCTTTTTTATAGCTTTTGTCACAGTTGCAATTTTATGCATATAGATAATTTATATAAAACATGATAATAGATTTTCATACATATTTGATTATGATTAAATGCATTTATGTTTTAAATAAAAAACAGAAGTGATTTCTAAGATTCATAATATTGTAACATGATGTTAAATGGCTTAGGTTTTAAGCACTTTTTTGATTTTGGCTTGTGAAGCATTAGTTTTAATGGGCGGGAATGTATTTCGTGTGTTGTCGGACTGTCTGACAGGATGAAAGCACCAATAATGGTCATCTTATTCTACAGAGGAATAAAGGGAGGCCGATACACATGTGGTTGAATGCATAAATCTCGTAATTTCTGGGAGGTTTTACAGTACGGCAAGACAAAACAAAAAACAGTGAGATTTTATATTCCTTTATTTTTGCTAACATGAAAAGATGGAAGGAGTGATCACAGGTTCATCAATATTGAGTTTTTCAGGATCTGTAAAACAAAACAAAAGACAGTCACCCATTAATTAGAAGTAAATGCACTCAACTCTCTCTAGTTGTTTTAAAATAGTCACATGCTGGGTAGGATGCTAGAACCTAGAACTTTGTAGTTAAATGGTTGAATCTGAAGGAAAGTCACATAAATTCTCATGGTCTCATTCTCCTCATCTCTAAACAGGAGTCCCTGACACCTGCTTCCCAGGATTGCTTGTGTGTTAAGTTAGGTTCGGAACATGACTATATTGTTTAAACTAGAACATCTGAAGTCTTGTATGTGTTCAGCAGTTGACATCTATCATGGGGATTTGGGGGATAATGATGACTCTTCCCACTATATTCGTAATTAGAAGCTCCAATATTCAGAAATAGGCGAGGTATCAGCATATAACGTCCCAGTTCTACAGTATTCTTTATAAAGGATCATGTTATATCTTACTGTGTGTTAGACAATGTATGTAGCTAAAGAGCCATTTTAGGGCTTGAGATTTTGTTTATATTATTACTTTTACTTCTTTTTTGCCTTGGTAGATTTGGTAGGTTCTGAGAGAGACTTCCCCTTATGTGAAATGTGCATTTTGTGGAATTTAATAAACTTGGAAGTACAAACTAACTTTAACTTCTAAGGCTCTAATGAAAAGTAAGCTTATCAGGAAAATCAACATTATCTTGGTGCTGGGATCAGAAGGTTAGAGCAGATACATATGTGATGAACTTTTAATTTTTTCTTGTGTAGAAATTGGCCAGCAAAATGTTAATAGCTGTAATGTACTCAAGGAGACCAAATCCTGTTCTGAAGTGAAAGGGGAATGAAAGGTCAGAATCCACATGCCACGGTGAGACACTGTTCGTCTTTCTATTTGGTTGTGGCAGAAAACTTCTGGTTTTGTTTAGATACAACTCAAAGCCACACAGAAAACATTTTGGATGCGCTTTACCTGGGTTTGCCTTTGTCTTCGTGTAGTTTAGTGTCTGTAATCTCTGACAGCTGTAGAATTTACTAAAGCTGTTGCTGGTTGCTGACAGTGGTGGCATCAGCCCCTGGGGGGGACTCGGCTGCCACGGTGCTGGCGGTGGTCTCAGAGTGGAGCGAGTTGGGGGTGGTGGTATCAGAGGCGGCACCTGCAGCTTTGCTAATAGAGGCCGAGGAAGGTGCCGAGGTGGCAGCAGCAGTTGCAGGAGCAGAAGGGGTTAGTGGTGCTAGGGAGGTGAGGCTTCCAGCATCCTCAGGTGGCTGTGCAGGTATAGCTGATGGAGAGGGGGGGCGGTGGGGGCGGTGGGGGCGGTGGGGGCAGACGAAATCATGGAGGCTAAGGAGACCCGGAGGAGTTGCTCCAAATTCTGTATAATCTTTGTAGTTTTGTTGAGACCAGTAATTTCTTGGCTTTCCAGGAATTCTTTTTCTAAGTGGTTTAAAATTCTCTTCAGAACTATTGCTAGTCTTCAGGGAAATAATTAAAAAAGTGTTTTTATACAAATGGGATGCATAAACCTACATCCAGTTTTAAACATGCACTTATATTATTTAAATTTGTATACTTTAATTTCATTCCATAAGTAATTTGATAGAATAATATTCTCACCTCATGCAGGATTTTGAATGATGACTTTTGGTAAAGTACAAAGGAAGTAAACCATGGTTCTGCTCTCCTTAAAGGCTAATAATCTTCTTATAGACTTCCTCAAAATAATAAGCACTATGTTGAAAATATATTGGTGGCCAAATGGCCGTGGAGGGATTTGGGGTAAAGGAAAACACGATTCTTTAATGCAGGACTAACTGGAATTGCTAGTTTCATCGGCCATGAATACTTAGCACATCCCAAAGAGCCAGTATCCCCAGACTGATCTCACTGCAGACGCTTCATGTGTCATGTGTGTGCAGTAGTTTTTAAGGCTAGCCTTTCAGTGTTTTCTGGAGCACCTTTTAGGAGATGCTGCTCTAATTTCATCCTATATAAGAGCATACCATGTTCTAGTGCTCTGGACAGGAGGTCTGTATGGCCTTCTTACCCAAGACCTGGAAATGCAGAGAGCCTGGCAGAGCACTTGTGAAGCCCCGTTCTGGGCTCTGCCTGGACTCATAGACATGGAAAGCCACAGGTGGTGCCTTCAGCCTGTGCCTTTCCACCCTGTGGAAGCCTCATTCCAGCAATGCCTGGGATTTTTGATCTAATTGGCTTCAGTCACATAGGTTTTTTAAAATTTCAGAATTTTAGGGGGTCCATGTATTTTGTTTACATACATTGGGATTTTTGCACAAATCGAGTCATGGTTATAAGTGTGCCCCCCCTGCACCCCCCACCACCCGACAGTGTGCACTGTACCCAGTAGGCGTGCATTCCCTCCCCAACTGGATTTTCACTGAGACTTATGTCCGTATCTGCACTTCAGTGTCAACTGGTCAGTCTGAGCTGGTGTTGAAGATGTGAGTTTGGTTCTCCACTCCTGTGAGTTATGTGGATTTTTAACACGGCATTTTATTAGAATTTCCAGCTGGGCCCTGGTCTCTCACTTGTCTTCACTGGCTGAGGCCAGTCCCTGAGAGTCTAACTGATGCTCCACCTGTGTCCTCACTAAGCGACAGTCCTCGTGCATTTTTGTTTCACACACCTCCCTCATGCCAGCATCTTGCAGAGTGAGTTTGGGGGATCTTAGGGGCTGGAGTATCAGGGAAGAGACTGTCACTCCTGTGCCCTGCTGCTCCCATGACAAGTGGCGAGTTTGCACTGCATAGAGGAGCTCATACTCACGCGTCTGTACTGAAGGACCCAGGGATAAATCTCAAACCTCCAGGGTAAACCAACTTTCCTGCAGGGCTGCTTTAGCATTCTAGCAAATGCTGGATTGTTTTTAAGATCGCTGTGTAGATGTGATAGTCTCACTAATGCGCGGGGGCCAAATGACAGGCACAAATACTCACTAGTAAAGGACATCAGGATCTGAGAAACAAGCCTACCTCCCGGCCACCATGTGCACGGCTCCGGTGATGGGCACACTGGACACCCTGGCTGCAGTGCTACACAGTTCATCTGAGGGAATGTCCTGTACCTTCCCATTAATATTTTAAAATTAAAAAATTAATCGCTGCCCAAAGGATGAACATTGAAATGCCAAATATATTTCCTAATGTGATGCCTTGGTATATCCATTTACCTTTGAGTGAATAAAAGGAATTGTGGTGTAGTACTACACAGCGTAAACCAGGGACTGTCGGTAGTAAAACACCCTCGTACGGAAGCCATCTCCGCCCTGGTCACAGCTCCCACACCCAGGGAGGCATTTCCAGGAGAGCTGATTCCTGGGATACTGCAGAGGGAGCAGGGTTTGGGATAAACTGAATGGACAGAGATCAGGTGGTTGTCAGGACACTGGCATTATTGGAAAGAGATTTGCCTTTAGCCGTATTACTAATTAGTGGAAAAATAAGGCCCATCTTAAAGTCAGGTATCTGACGAGGTCTCAGAATTCATCTTCTTTGAGAATGGAAGATGATGGGATTGAAGAGAGCTGAGGAAAACAGAAACTGGAGAAGGAAGCTGCCGGAGTTGTCATGAATTTTCAACACAGGTTGAAATTATTTCTTCTTATAAACATTAGAACAATTTGAGTCATTAAACCAAGAAGTGCCTAATCTACAGTATTAGGAACAGGTTAATTTTGTTTTTAAGGATTAATTTATAGTACTTTTTGGGATTTTGGGAAAAGAGAGAGAAAGGAGACAAAACAGGATATCAGGACAAGCGTTTTCAGGCAGCACACGTGCTGGGCACCCACCTGCAGTCGGCACGGGTGTTACCATGTGGGTTATGAATTATGGAGAGCTTCACAGGGATTTGGAACTTTGCAAAGTCTTTCCCAATGATTTTGAGTTTTCTTTCCTTTTTAATTGAACAGAATTGCTTTTAAGAAAATAAACTAGGTTTTTTGGGGTTTTTTTTTGCATGCTCATGGGAAATGTTTCTCATTTCTAAAAAAAAAAAAAAGTTTCCAAGGAATAAGACATCCATGTTAAGTCTAGGTAAACTTTGCATTTGATGATCTGAGCTGCCCTGTGCCCATCACGGATTAAGGTGGATTTAAGAGGCAGGCTCTGGGGGGCCAGATTCTAGTGCTTACACAATAATGTCTATTTGCCAAGTCATGGAAGCAACCCAAAGGCCCATCAGCCCATGAATGGATTAACAAACTGTGGTATGTGTATACCACAGAGTACTATTCAGCTATAAGAAAAGATGGAGACTTCACATCTTTTGTAATTACCTAGATGGAGCTGAAACACTTTGTTCATAGTAAAGTATCATCCAGAATGGAAAAAAAAAAAATCTAATGTACAACCAATATAGTGACAATTACACGCCCACATGAATGATAAAACACAGATATAGTCTAGCAAGGGAGACGGCTGAGGGGAGGAGTGGAGGGGGGAGGCCGATTGGTGGGTGAAGGGAGGGCGATTGGGGGAATCTCACCTAAGGTGCCCAGCGTGACAGTGTTCAGCACGCTCCCTGGGTGAAGGACTCAACTACAACTCGAACTTTACCTTGGAAGTGGGAACAACGTAACCTAAACATTTGTACCCTTATATTAATTTGGAAAAAACATTTGGTGTCTAAACTTAGATATTCAGGTGACTCTGGTTCTCTCTCTTAACATCTTATTAGGTTGGGAATAAAATAAAACATTCGTACCTTGATTCCTTGGACATAACTAAATTTGATTATGATTGAAAATTAGAAAAGATAACCAGAATTGTAATAAAACTTACTTCTTTGTGGTTTTGTCGCTTATGTGCACCAGCAGACTAAAAGGAAATGTGAAACACAAGTATAAAAGGTTAGATCTGGAGCATGTCTGCCATTTGGAGAGGAAGTCGTAAGTTACGTATGAGGGTAAAATATGATTGGGTTAGGATGATAGATGCAACACCCTTCCACATTACACAGAAGGGGACCTCTGTGATTCTCAACCCACAGGAAGTGTATTAAAGGGCAGTGGCATTAGGAAGGGTGATGACCACTGGTTTAAAGGGTGCACAGTCTATGGAGTAAGGACGAGTCCCTTTCTTCCACATTCTAATGGATGTGTTGGCAGCTGGTTTCCAGTTTCTAGAAAGTGCTAGATTTGGCTCCTTCGTTGTAACTACCACTGACTCCAGTGCCAAACCTTGAGACTGTTATGGTATCACTAAGATTCTTAAGAACTTGGTGGAAGAAAAATCAGACTGTCTTTTGTGGAAGGGAAAAATGAGTGGTTCAGAGAAACTCTGCAATAAGGTTGGATAATCCCCATGTCGGCGTTTGAGCCTTGGCAGAGAGGGAGAGACAGTTCCCGTAGTGTAGTGTAGAGTCCAAAAGACGCTGACTCTTCAGGAAATGATTCTGGATTACATTTGTAGCAGTCAGTCTTAGACAGTGTTCCTCTCACCCTCTAGATAACATAATTTGGGTGCAGGTGTGAGGTAAACAAATCTAAAAATATTTTAGGATACCAAGCAAGTTCTTCATTGAAAGTCAATACCATGTCTAGATTTTCTTAACATTTGATCCAAGTATAATTTTTTATAATCTTTTTTTACATCATTTTTAAATTAAGTCTTTTGTACATAGGTAATAAATACATTTATGCTATTTCAATGTGTTGATTATTTGTACAAATTGGAGTGCTTACATCCTACTAATCAACATAGCCTTCACCTCATTTACCCAATTATAGCGTTAGGACATTTGTGTTCTACACCTGGTAGATCCAACTTGTACTTGCCATGTGCTCCATAGGGTGGTCCCCCTACTACCCCCTACTATCCCTCCCACCCCTCCCCTCCCCTCCCCGTCCCCTTCCCTCCTTCATCCTAGGCTACAGTTGTGTTTCAATCGACCCATGAATGGATTAATGTTTTCTATTCTTGTAGCTTTATGTGTAGGATGATTTATAATTAGTTTTCTTCTTCACATATTTTTCTTTTGGAGAGCCCACCAAAGACTAAATTTTAGGGGTGCTACTGCCGAGGTAGATTCAGAAAACCGAATCTAAAAATCACAACCCTGCAGTGTCCTGTGTGCACAAGCTTGGAATTCTAGAGGCTGCTGATGTGTGGGGTTCAGCAAACATCATCGGAAAGTGATAGAAATAAACTAAAAGAGGGTCTGTGTAGCATAAAACTGCATTAGCATACAATGAACTAAATATATACTTTATGATTAAACACTGAATAAGAAAACAAATATATGTAAAACATATTTACTGAGAAACAAGAAATACAGGTCAAGATGACAGCAAACAGAACCAGCGTCTTCATCTTGAGACACTTTACTGGTCATGGGGCAATAAAGGAGATAAAATTTTGTTTTCACTACATTTTAACCAAAGGGAAACATTCTTGCCTATTACGGCACATCTATGGCACAATTAGAACTAATAAACTTTATAAGAAAAATACTTGGAATGTAACAGATATGAGCAAAATGTTGATACCTTTATCTTAAAAAAACTCAGTCTTGGAGATTGTATTTGGTAAATTAACCAATAGAAAAAAAAAATAATGTTCATGTTGGTCTTTCTTATAATTAAAAATATGGATACTGGTAATCATGAAGACTTCGTAGACACTTGTAAAAATGCTTATGTTGTAATGGTAAGTGGTGTATTTAGTTAAACTATTCTTTATGTAAATTAGCCATATAGACAATGGGAAAATATAAGTGAAAATGAAAATAGATGTGGTATGATGGGGTAATTTATGTGTGAATTTTCTGTTGTCAAAAATTTTATGGTGTTTTGTTGAATCCATAATTTAAACACATGAAGGAAACCAGGTTAAATAATATATTTATAGTTAGAAATACGAAGTACTTATATTAATTTTACCATTAGTATTATTTCTATCAAAGAAAGTACAAAAATAAAGCCTCTCCAATTGTGGGGTTTTTTGAAGACTAATATAAATATATTCCTTCTTCATAAATATGCAGTCACATGATACTTCATTAGTTATTATTATTTTTTTTTTTTGCTAATCTTTAATTAACTAATTTTTTCCTAAGGAAAGAAAGTAGTTAGGAGGCATTTTAAATCTTTAGTTTAAAACATTAAGAGCGTGATAGAAATAACATATTGGATGGAGAATCGCTATCTTTTAACAATGACTTATTTCACTTGTGATTTTAAGAGGTCACTTCACTAGTAGCGACAAAGGTTGAGCTTCCGTTGTCAAGTTCTGGTCCTATTACCTATGAGAGCCCTACTCTTCTAATCTTTAAAATGAAGTGATTATTTCATTGATAAAGTGATTGAATTTCAGTACTCCAAGAATAAGAATAGAAAACAAATGAATAAATATATCTTCATTTTTATAGTTATAATTTCCAGCAAAACATGACATACATATTGATATTTATGTGTTCATCCCCTTTCTAATAAGAAAAGTAAGTAGAAAGAAAACATTTAATAAAACACCAGGCCAAATAATTTCTTGCATAATTACATAAAATTAATTTTTCTGCCACTGAGAACATTTTCATTTTTATAGATACAAAAATAAAATATGAACTTAGATACAAAAGTAAAATATGAAAGGGACATTTTAAAGCTCTCAGGAGTTCCAGAGGGCCAGCAACTTTTATTCTTGTAATTTTTACTGCAATTATTACCATTTTACTGGAAAAAGCAGGTGAAAGTTACAGCTTGAGAACTCAGTAAATCATTCCATTTTTTTTTTTTTTGTTTATGGTATTTGCTTTCAAATGAATTTCCTATAGAAGTCTATGGAAATCAGAGTTGAGATTTCATAGTATTTTCACTAATTAGAACCTGTATATAATCAAAATCTCAAGACCTGTCTGTTAATCCTTTGAAATTTTGAAAGTGGTACCGTAGCAGGCGAGTCCCCTTTCTGCTTGTCTGGCTTGGCAGCCTCGCCTCAGCTCCTGAAGTCGGGAAGCTCAGAGAAGGAGCACAGGGCATTCATGCTTTATAAAGGAATTTTGGCCTCTTTTATGCCTTCTGTTTTGCTAAGCAAAATATTATTATTATTATTTTAGCATTTGCTTCTGTGTTAATCCAAATTATTTCCTGTAACAAAAAAAGAAGTGGTATAACCTTCAAAAGTTAACACTTATCCTTTTTCCCAGGAACATCAATCATGGCTAATTACCTGTGTGTCAGGAAAAGTGAAGGTTTATTCATTATAACTGAAATGGGAGACTTTAGTCAATTTTTTTCCTTCATGTCAGATGTTTTCTTAACATTTCACTACAAAGCAATAATATTGAAC
This sequence comes from Loris lydekkerianus, assembly GCA_963574355.1. Taxonomy (NCBI): domain Eukaryota; kingdom Metazoa; phylum Chordata; class Mammalia; order Primates; family Lorisidae; genus Loris; species Loris lydekkerianus. The sequence goes on along the minus strand of CAUYPK010069816.1, from coordinate 33,799 downwards.
CTTGACTAGCAACCCTATGCCTAACTAATATTTTTGTAATTAACTTTGCTGTGTACAACGTGACATTGGCTATTGTGTCCTTGGACCCTGCAGAATTGAGGACGAGAGCTTCTTTTGTGTTCATCTTTAGCCTTGTAAAGTAAAATAATTTATTTCTGAGAGATAATTTTTAGAAACTATAAGATTAACTCAACCTGAACGTTGGTGGTTTGAGAATGTCGCATTCCTTCCTTGCCTTTTTTTTGATGTGAGAGAGAAGTGGGTGGTGGAGGAGCTGCTTTGTTGTCCTTCCTGTGCCTCTTCCCCTGACTGTCACTCAAGAAATGTGCTGGTGATTGAGCAGCCCAAAACATGGGAATTGCAGCAGTTTGACGTTTTCTTTGATGCCAGCAGTCTTTACTGACCTTCCTAATGCAGCGACCCTGTAATACAGTTCCTCATGTTAGGGTGACCCCCAACCATAAAATTATTTTCGTTGCTACTTCATAACTGTAATTTTGTTACTGTTATGAATCGCAATATAAATATCTGATATGCAGGATGTATTTAGGCGACCCTGTGAAAGGGTCGTTTGACCCCCCAAAGGGGTCATGACCCACAGGTTGAGAACCTCTGTGCCAACGTCACTCATCAGCAGAGAGAACGGCAGCAGTGGAGGCCGCTGAGGGCTTATGGGCTTCTCAGCACTGCTCCAACTTGACGTGAACAGTGGTGTGTTTGTTTGGCCTTGGGACGGATTAAAGATCGGACTGGGACCTCTAGAGGTTTGATTCCAAAGGTGAACTTGAGAGTGTTAGACGCATGTCTTCTGAGTACTGACTTTTCAGTTTGTACATATCTTCCAAAAACTTTTTTAGGATAATTAATGAAAATGAGGGCAACCTAAAATTTAAATGGAGATGTGGACCCAGATGTGTATGTTTTATGTGGCAATTTTGTACACGAACAGACTGAGACCTGCAGGTGATTTGCTGCTGGTCTCAAGGGCCAGCGCTTGAGTCTCAGTGCATTTGTCTCCATAGCTCTTTTTTCCCTTGCAAGATATTCTTACCTTTAACTTGTACTGAGAGAATTTCTGGCCGTTAATACAGTGAATAACCTGTAGACAGACTTCATCTTAGGCAATTTTTATGCCTCTATCAACCTGTAGATTTCCTGGCATAAATTTAGGTGAAATGTAATGGTTTTGACCAAGTATATAATGTGTGTGTGTGTGTGTGTGTGTGTGTGTGTGTGTATATATATATATATAAATAAATATATAAAATGTATATATATATATATAAAATATATACACACACACAAAACATACATACACACATATACATGTGTATGTATATATTTCTTTCCTTTTTGGACTTTGTTGCAAATGATTCTAATCCCATATTCGGTAGCCTGAGAGAGAACGTGAGTTTTCCAACCCCCACGATGCTGCTTGTGAGGGTCCCAGCCAGCTTCCCTGGACACTCACCCGTGAGGGTCGGTCGATCTGCGTTTTCCGTCAGCCACGTAAAAGTTGCCTGCCTAGGAGTCTGTGTATTTACATTTGCCGTTATTTTATTATCATTCTAGTTAATAGGGTCATTGGACTACCTTGGTAAGTGTTCCAATATATTGGTAATTATTCTTATTCTTTTCTCTTTAAGGCTTATCTCTTTCTTACCTGAATGTGGTAATATGTTGTATCTCTGCTTCTCACTTCCTCTTTTACTTTTTCACCAAGATAATCTTTGTAGAATACAGTTAACATATTTATTTAATCTGCTGTTTAAGACTTTTGATGCCTATCATTTGCTTCTGCCTTTCCCAAGTCATGTTGCACCACACCCTGGTCATGGATGTGCTCACTGGAGCTCCACGGCAACAGAGCTCCTCATTTTTATTTAAATACTTCAGGAAATTCAGCCCAGTATTTCATCAATGTGCTTTGCACTAAATTTGAATTCCAGTGAAACTAAACTCAGGGAATAAAAGCTGTTAGGCATGCAAAAGTTTCACCCTAAATTGCTACACGTGGTGTGATGGTTAATTTTGTGTGTCAGACAGTTTCCATTTGGGGTTCTGATACTCTTTTTTTTTTTTTTTTTGGCTGGGGCTGGGCTTGAGCCTGTCACCTCTGGTGTATGGGGCCGGTGCCCTACTCCTTTGAGCCACAGGGGCTGCCAGGGTTCTGATATTCTTGAAATGTATATGAGAGATCCAAGGGAACTTACCCGTGGGGTTGTAGAGAACATAAGGACCGCAGACTCAAAACCTAACTGCTATAGCCTTTGTTCACTCCTGCAACAGGGGGGGCATCCCAGACACAGCTTGGCCCAATTTCCTGCTCTTCTTGGGACCTTGAAGCTACAGACCGTCTTTGAGGCGTCCTCCTGTAGAGCTAGTACACAACTTGGACAGGTGCCTAGAGATCCTTTTTAGGAGAAAGAGAGTGGTCAGGAATTTGGCTTCCTCTCTCTCTCTCTGATTGTGGTCAGGATTCCTGTGACGGGGAGGAGAGTGCAGTGCTGCCGGGCAGGGACGCAGTGGGGATTATGGACACAGGTTACTTTGCGACAAAAGGGAGCTTTGGACAGAGATACTAAGTTGGAGGGAACTATAAATAGGATTATCTTGTGACATAGAAGTATGCTTTAGCAAATAAATACGGCAAAGTATTACAGGTGGTGTGAGTGAAGAGTGTGGATAGTGGGAGACATAGCAGGTCATACACCGGGGCTCGCTGGAGCAGGCAGCACTCGAGGTGGACACGAAAGATGCTTAGGTGTTTACCAAGTGAGACTGCAGGGACCGCAGGGATAGGGCATGCTGGAGAAAGACTCAGGGCAGATGCTGGGCTCAGAGACACGGGGTCTTGAAAGAGCTTGGGTTCCTAGTTGGCAAGACGCTTTGGTTTTAAACAGCAGAAAGCTCAACCCAGCTTGTTTATCCAGAGTAGAAAATGCACTGTCTCAGGTGAACAAGCAGAGTGGTTAGAGTTGATACGTGACGGTGTTACCCCACATTCTTCATTATCTCATATTTACACTTCTTCACTCTCACTTAGACTTGGTACATGATAATACTAGCCCCACATTCTTCATTATCTCATATTTACACTTCTTCACTCTAATTTCCTCAGTGTTGTCTTTATTCTCAGGCGACCCACCTGCTTGTGATCTCAAGGTGGCTCCAGCAGCTCCTGGTGCTAAATGATCAAAGTTTTTTAGGAGGTTATTTCCCCAGAACTCCCCCCACAAATGAAAAACAGAACAAAACACAACACACAACCCCCACCCCCGTGTCCTCTCTGCTCTGAGAAGTTTGAATGCTCCTGAATGTGCCTGAATGACAGTGGCCAGGGTGTTGGGCACAGACAGAGCAGGGGTGAGTGCTGAGGGGCAGAACTGGTTGGCAGGACACTGGACTAGAACCCAGGCGACCAGTTACAAGGGGGAGGTGGTTGGGCCTGAGCAGGGCGTGGTGGGCGGCCGTGGGGATGGAGGAGGGTGGTGGCAAGGAGGTGGGGATTCATCTCCAACACTCACATGAAACCGTGTGCTCCTGGCCGGTCCGGGGAGCTGCGCTTTGTCACTTAGCAGCTCAGTTGTCTTGGGCCAGTGACCTATATGTGACTACTCCAGACGTCCCCCTGCTGTAAGCTCCTCTCTCCTCTCCAGGGTCAGCATTATTCAGAATATTTGGGAATAGAGACTGTCTCATAATCATTCTTTACTTTTACCTGTTAGCTGTTTCTTCTTTGGCTCACCTGCTCCTTTATTTCCCCAAGAATTACATAGTCAAGACCTTGCCTCTTACAGACATTTAATCAGATTTCAGGATGAGCGCAAACTTTATTTTGAATCTGCATAAAACCGATTCTTAGGCAGGGAGCCCTACTTGGAAACCCCGCTGTTCACGTGCGGGGAGGGGGTGTCTCCCCGCTGCCCTCCTCCCTGCACAGCAGCCAGTCCCCTGCGTGCTCTGCTGGCCCCATCTTTGCCGAGCCCCAGCCCCGAATTCTCATCACCCTTTGTGCTGCCCATTGTCTTTACAACTGTCTAACTGCCCCAGTGCCTCTCTCCTCCACTCACATTTTGTGTAGCTATTTTCCTAAACAAAATCCCTGAAAGAAAACGGTTGGGGTTTATAAGATGATACTCTCAGCTTGCCCGTGCTCTCAGTACTAAGATCGTCTGGAGAGTAAAATGCTTACTCTTTTCACAGCTTCCAAATAGATAAGATCCAGGAGGTTTAACAAGCACCCCATGATCTGTCTCCTGCCTTTCCAGGTTTGTCCTGAGCCATTTTCCAGCTGAAAACATGTCTGTTTATTGCTTTGAAAAATTTGAGTCATGTCAGCCTCAGGAGCTGGGTATGTTGTTTGCTCAATTCTGCATAATTTTCCATATTTTAGATTGCATTTTATTTGCTCATAGATAACTCTCTGGTCTTAAACTTGTATGAAATCTGAAATTATCCTCTCTGATTACTTTTCTTTGTAATACCCATCATAACCTGTATTTAGGCGTTCCTTCCTGTGTGATTATTTGTTTAGGATTTCTTAGTTAGTAGATTACTTTCCATGAAGTCAGGGACTTGTTTGGTTCAGTACAGGGTTCTAAGAGACTTCCATGGTGCTTGGGACGTCACAGGTACACAACAAATATCTCATGAATGAAAAGTGAATAAAATACTAACGTGTGACACACAGGAAGCACTAAAAATACCAGCTAGTATTTTTACTGGGGATAGAAAGCAAGGAACAGTGAGAGATGTAGGCTGGCTTCTGAGTTTTCTGGCTAATGGTGTTGATAAAAATCTACCTTCTCCTGTCACACTTTATATTCTTCATGATTATAGAACATGAAGAAAATTCATGAAAACATAATGAAACAAAATCACCAGTAGAGATATCACTCTTAAGCTTTTATGATATATACAAAATTTGGAAAGTAGCCATGTGATAAGAAAATATGCTTGACAACGATGGATGCTTTCTGGACGGCCTCGTGTGGTCCCAGGACATGCTCTGCGTGCAGGGGTGTGTGTGTTGCGTACATGCCACTATGTAAACTTGGTTTAGGAATTGGGAGAACATTTTGCCCATTTGATTAAATATTCTTCTATAGAACTATTAAAAAAAAATTCAGATTAATATGAGAGTACAAACGATCAGGGTCCCGTGTTAGGCAGATCCAGGTTGTGGTTGTGCCCTTGCCCAGGAGGTGAGCTGTGCCCCTTAGGTGAGAGCTCACGAATCCTCCGTCCCTCTCCCTACTTCCTCCTCCTCCCCCCACCTGAATTAAATTGAGTTTTTCTCTCGAACAGGTGTGTGCTGGTTCCTCTACTGGCTTCGTATGAGTTTTGACCACTTTAGATATTTGCTTTTCTTCTTCTTCTTCTTTTTTTTTTTATTCTATAATCCCACTACTAGGTATCTACCCAGAAGAAAAAAGAAATCATTTCGTCATAAGGACATTTGCAGTAGATTGTTTATTGCAGCTCAATTCACAATCCCCAAGATGTGGAATCAACCCAAGTACCCCTCAACCCGTGAGTGAACTCTGCGGAACCTTCTTTAAAGCAGCATGCTATTGCTTCATATGGAGACATAGAAATGTCACCCATTCATGTTTTTACAATTTTAGATTGCATTAAGTGTTTCTTCTTTATGAATATATAAAATCATATCCTAGAGTATAATAAGTCTTTGCCAACATCCTGTGTTTAGACCTACACAGTGTAGTAATTTAGAGAAAACAGGGCCTGGGCTTGAAGCCTCTTTGTTACTTATAGCTATGAAACGCGGGCTTTTCAGATAGCTTTCACTCAAGTTTCTTATCATTAAAGTGGGTGTGACAATGTTCCATTTTCCAGAAGTGTCGCAAAGACCGAATGTTACTCTAAATGTGAGCCCAACGGTGCCTGACCTGTAATAAGAGCTCAGAACTGTCAGTTCTTTAATAGTCTCTGATTCTTAAGAAAACTCTTAGAGCTAAAATGTGTAAAATAGTTAGGCCAAAAATGCTAAATATTTTTGATGCTTGTTACATATATTCCTAAATTGCCTTCCAGCCTTCCAGAAAGGTTGGAGAAATTAAGAGAAAGACTACAAAATTAGTTAGCAACTATAATAGTTGACTCATTATCAATTGTCAAATGGCTAAAAATAGCATATTATAGCTTTAGTTTTTTGACTATTGAGTATTTTTTCTATGTTATTGATTTGTGTTTCATGAATTAGCTGTTTTTTTTTCTACTGCTTATTTAAAATGCTTTCTTTGTAGGAACTCATTGTAGAATAGGATAGTAATCTTTTTACTGCCATGTATAGTGCAATTAGTTATTTACTTTTTGATTTTATGTTAATTTTCTTTGGTACATAATTTATAACTATTGATGGTGTCAAATCTATCAATATTTCGCTTTGATGCTTAGATTTCTCAGCTCCATTTGGATTGCTGTATGTACAGATGTTTCCTTCTAAGTTTTTGTATGGTTTAATGTTTTATATCAAAGTCTTTAATCCATGTAGAATTTATTTTAGAATATGGTCTTAGACATAATTTTAAAAACTGTTTTATTATTTCAACTTAATTTTTCCAAATACTTAATTGTTCAAGCAAGTTTAACTATTATATCCCTAAACTATGAAGTCCACTGGGCCATTAAATAAATTTTGTGTTACAATTTTGTGTTCTGGGTTCTAACATATTACCGTATTATTCTAGTCTATAGTGTATCTCATGATATAAATCAGTGGTTCTCAACCTTCCTAATGCCGCAATGTATTTTCATTGTTAAAAAGGTCTCAACCTGTGACTCACAGGTTGAGAACTGCTGATATAAATCCTTATAGCACCTCTACAAAATTACTATTAACTCAGTGTTTTGACTTTGTTTTTGTTTCTTTTTAACATATAATAAAATTATGAATCTTTGTAGAATAATTGTAGAATAATTCTGCTTCTGGTGACTAGAACTAAATTGTTCTTTAAACAAACAATGTGGTTTCATTACCTATTTCTCTCCTAATTTTAGAATTCTGCACTAGAATATCACACACACACACACACACACATAGTAAATCCGTTGCTGTCAAACAGATTTATTGAAGAAAAATCAGCAAAGGGACAGCTGACCCATTTAAAGCGTCTGCGTCAGAAAAGAATGAAGATACAGTCCTTGGCTTGCTAATCAAGAGGGTAACAAGAGTGTGGTATTCGATATTTAAGATCTGGAAAAATAGTCAAAGATTCAGGAAACAAATTTTAGCAGAAAGAAAAATAAATTGATTTATATATTTACACAATATTTTTCTAATGAAGGTACATTTTTGTAAAATACCATTTTGCCCTGGTTTACATCCAACATGAGTTAAGAGCTATATCATATTTCTTATTTATCTTATTGTGGTAAAACAATTACCAAATAGTCTTAATTCCTATGTGAGAGTTGAAAATACATTTTTAATGGAAGAGAGTCATTGGGGGAAATACTAATGAAAAATTGTTTAGAATAAGAATTTCAGAAGATTTAATACTAAAATAATATTTTGAGATATGTTAACTCGATTCTCTTCATGGTCCTAATTGTCACTAATAATTAGAATTAGAATTAACTAAAGTATATACATCATTAAATGTAGTTGGAAGTGAGCTTCTTTGCTCTCTCTGTATACCCCTGAAGGCTGGAATAGAAAATTTTCTATTAAGATAGGTAATTGTTGGCTAACTCAAACTTTGTGGTACTTAAAAAACTCATATACTGAGGCCGCACCTGTGGCTCAAAGGAGTAGGGCACCGGCCCCATATGCCAGAGGTGGCGGGTTCAAACCCAGCCCCGGCCAAAAACTGCAAAAAACCCCAAACAAAAAAAAAACTTGTATACTGCTAGTTTTTTAAAGTTTCCGTAAACATATTTGCTATATGACCTTTAGTTCTAAGTGTCTGTGTTTTTGAAATCTAATACTTGCCTTAAATTCCCTTTTTCTTTCTTTTTTTTTTTCTTTTTTCTTTTTTAAGAATTCTGCTTGCTGGGAGAATGTCTTAGATGTTACAAGTAGCTATCTAGACTAATGCACAGCCCTCCTGGGTGTCCCTCTGGCTGCTTTTAAATCATGAACTCATCTGGGTCTTCCTTCAGGAGTTTAAAGATGCCGGTTTCAGCTGTCGAGGTGTCTTCCTTGTAGTCTGGGGTATCTGGCCTAGAAGCAGCTTCAGAAAATGACTCGATGACTTTCCCTTCAGGGTCTGTTCTGTTATTTTCAGACAGATCTTCTGTGGTCCTGGCAAATGACTCTTCCTCGATGTTTGTAGCTACTGGTGTGGGCACAACGAAGTCATATCTGGACTCCACGGCCGTGAGCAGGACGGAAGGGGTCTCGGCTTCATTTGCAGACTCTCTCTCCAGCCAGACGCTGGCCTCCTCACTAGACTCCTCATCCGTCAGTGCAGTCTCTTCTGCGTTCTCTTTGTCTTTTTCAGCAGAGGCCGTGAGTTCAAACACGGTGATGAACTTCTCTTCATCTGCTTCACTTAGTTTTGCCGCAGCATTGGGGTCGTCCTCTGAAACAATTAGGTCAATTTCAGTTATTTTCTCTTCTGTGAGATCAGTTATGTCTGGAATAGTGGTGACATTTTCATCAGGAGAGGGAGAGATTTTAGTGTCAGGAATAAAGGAGTCAGTGCCCTGGACAGCCCCGTCAGCAGGAACGTGGGATTTGACAGAGGAATTACAATTGTTACCGTCAGCTTTACCTTTTTCATCTGGAAAGGTAAGGGTGTCATCAACGATGACAGTGCTGTCCCTTACTGTGCCTGAGTCCTCAGAGGCTGCTGAGATCTCTTCATCTGCTCTGTCAATGGTAGCCAAGAGGATATCTTCTTTTTCTATGTTAGTAGAAAAATCTATTAAAGAAACAGTAGCAACAGGTGATGAAATTTTCACTGGAACAAAATTTTCAGTAATAGTGTCATTTGCTATAGAGTTCGTAGTGCCCGTCAGAGGCGTGATTTCTTTCTCCAGATGAGTTGCTGGCTTAGGACAGTGGCTTCCAATGTTATCTTCTGATTTGAGTTTTTCCTTTGTAGGTGTAAGTTTGTTGCCTGTGGCTGTGGTAAAATCACTTTCTAGAGTATACTCATTTACTGAAGTCACATGGTCTCCTTCTGAAGTGATAGTTGTTTCTGATTTAGGAATGGTGTTGTCGGCCCCAAAGAGAATGGTTGCTTCCGTGGGTGTTCTGCCGCTTTCTGTTGGTGGGTGGGAATACATTTTAGGCAAACCATCTTCAGCCATGGTCTTTCTCTGGGGCTCTGGGGCTCCCCCTTGCAGGAGGTGGGTGTTCATCACAGTGGTGACATCGTGGTCATTATGGTGATTGTTGCATCAACCACAGGGCCAGCAGCACTGCCGTCCCGGAGGCTGTTACTCTGCTGTGATTGGCCCTTCTGTTGTATGAGTATTGATAGCAGATGCAAAGACAATGGGCTCCACTCTGATCATGAAATCGAAATTCACATCCTAACATTTCAATTGTAGGGAACTTAAGATTTTCCATGCTGTTGTTTACAGGAGGCAGGTGTTCTGATATGGAGCCACCTGGAACTTTAATGTTAGGAGGGAGAACTCTGGAAACCATGAGCTTATCAGTGTCAGCTTGAAGTCACCTGTCTTCTGAGTAAGTGACAGTATCTATATTAAGGTGTAGACATCTTCTGTTGAAATACATGTATTTCAATGTTTAAAAAAAGTATTGGCACGTTTAGCAGTTGAGTGCAGCAGCAAAAAGTCATTAGGTGGCAGGGACGTTGATTGGTTTTCCTCTTTGAAGGGAAACGTCACCTTTTCAGCAGAGATAGTGACACATAATAACAAATTATGTAATCATTATTTCTTGAATGAATTTGAGTGACAGCAAGAGTGTCAAGTTTTACAAATTCATTTTTTTAGGAATTCTTTTTGGCAGAAAGTGTTGTTACATAAACCCCAGAAGACATTTCTGGCAGGGAGTTGGTGTTGCATGTCAAAATTCACCCAGAAACAAGAACCAGATTGTGAAGTAACTGTATTCGCTTTAAGGGTTATAGTGTCAGTTTCAGAGGGAGTATTTATTATGGTGATACTAATCAGATCAGATATTATCATTGTATTGTCAACTTTAAGTTAACTAAGTAGGTGAAAGGAGGCTTTTAGTCCAGGGTTAATGCTTTAGAACCATCTTTCCCCAGTGTTGCAGAAATGGAATTTTCAGACTCAGAAACAATTGCATCTGAGAAAGGGCAGCAGTGTCAGCCAGACCACCAGTTTCTGTCTCAAGGACAAATGTTTAGTTTTCATCAGTATGGACTCAACTCAAATGATCTCAGCTCCCTCTGTTAGTCGATTGGCCTGGTGTAGCTATATCACCGTTCTGCATGGGAATATGGAATAACAATAGATTTTAAGATGCCCATTTTTCATTTAAAAGATATGGGCAGCTTCTCCAGAAATGTTTTTGCTTCAAAGGAATGTCACTTTTGAAGGTTCCAGTGTCGTTATTCATATGGGGAATGCTATCTGCATCAGGGATGAGGAAGGAAGGCTCAAGATAGTGAAAGGCACAGGTGCTGTTGTTTCTGGGGAGAAATATCATCAGGTTGTGGGGCAGTAAAGAAAGTCGGAGGGTAAAGGTTGTCTTTGAGTTGATTAACTTAGAAGATTGTTCACTTTTCTGGGCGTTTAATCCTTAGATATATCAGATGAAATAATTACATCATCTTCCTTAATACTCATTTGTCAAATAGTCTTTAATTTCAGAGGTTACTTTTGTGTTTCCCTAGTACAGCTGGGAGGCGGAATCTCATTTGCAGCATAATTATTTCTCCTCCAAGGGGGAATGTTATTACTGTTACCTTTATTTTCTAAACCACTGACCTTAAAAAGAACATTTCAGATTGAACAAATGTCATTCATCAAAGAGAAGAAAGCGTATGGTGAAAATCGTGCTGGGATTGTAGAAAACATCCTGGCCTTGAGGAGGAATGAGCCATCTGCTGCAGGGAGAATGGGTGACTTTTCCCTACCAGTAGATCATTGCCACCGGCACTATCTGACCTCAGAACAGAGAATCACATTCTATAGGTGAGTTTATTTAAATGGTATTTCCTTCCATTGTTGCAGTGTCTATTATACTAATAGGAATTTTTTTTTATTTTCTTAGGAAAATATTACATTTATATCTATTGGCATGTGTTTTAGATTATATTACTTATTTTCAAGTAAAAGGTAGAAATTACTAACAAGTAGGAGCTTATTCGATAAAATCTCAGGAAGGTCCTTTGGCCATTTGTGTTTTTCAGCGATAGCTAACTAGGAAAAGGGTCTTCAGAAGCAGAGTTTGAAAATTCTGATATCATAATCATCACCATGGAGACGTTCTTTGCATGGAGAATGTCTTGGTATTGATCAGAAAGCATGTCAGATACAATTTTAAAAGACTCAACTCCTAGACAAGTAGTGTCTCCTATGGATACTAGAATCCCTGTTTTACAAAAAGCATATGTATATCTTCAGATTTTATAAATTTTTATTGGGGACAATGTAATTATTAAACTTAAACTGAGGTGATTATAATCACTATGGAGTCACTGAGGAAATCTCACCTGTTTCCAGGGAAGATGGCATCTGCACGTTAGCTGTGGCCCTGGTCTCTGAGGCACCGTTACAATCTGAAGGTTTAGGTCACCATCATGGGTAGAGTTAGTTTCCATCTGGAAAAATGGATCATTTCCTATTATTATATTTACATCCATAAGGTGATTCATTTCAAATTCAGTAGCTGTGTTTTCATTGTAGAAGCTTTAGTTATAATAGAGGTTTGGATCACTATCTTCATTAGGAAAAATGTAGACGGCTTGGTGATTGTTTCCTTAGGCTCTAATTTCAGTTGACAGGCAGCAATATGAGAAGTTTTGTCTCTGGTAACAACAGCTGTAGATGCGCTATTTTGTTTGAAGAGCTAGACGATTCAATTTGAAGGATGGCACAGACCTAGGAAAAGCCTGGGGACCGCTCGATTGTCAGCGCTGCCTTCTGGAGACAGCACCTTCGGCATCAGCTGTGTTGCCAGGCGACACAGCTTTTCACCATTTACACGTCTGGGCTGTGATTTCTCCAGCAGGAGCATCGGTGGAGAAGGTGCTAGTTCAGGTAGTCCAGAGAGGTAAGTCTTAGAGACATGACAGTCTCTGCCAGGAGGCCCATGTCATTTTTGTCTTCAGTGGACACAGCAGGGATGTGGGGCATCTGCTCTAAGGGGAAATCGAAGCCAGAGCCATGTGGGTGGCAGCTTCTGTGTTTTCATCCACATGGGAAATGTCATCTCTGGAAAGCTGAGCCAAAGGAAAGTTCCTAAATCTTGAGCCAGATGCCACATCTGCAGTTCTACCCACAGGTTTACCTACAGGTCCACCTGCAGATAGATTTATCCGTTTATCTCCAGCAGAACTGTGCGGTAGTGTCTGCTCCTCCGGGGTGTGTGTGTTTTCCTGAGCAAGTTCTAACTATTTTTGGTAGCATGACTAGTAGTGTCCATGGTGAATGTCCTCTGTGAACTGTAGGTTTATGTTTGACAAAATGGAATATTCAGTTATTTTATTTCCAGAGTCAGAGCTTTCAGAGAGAATTATGATGTGGTCATCACCATTTATGATGCCTTCTCCTCACAAGGTTTTTTTTTCAGAAAGACGAAAAGGGAAATTCCCACTTGCATCGATTAGGAAGTAAATCGTGGGTCTGTGAGCTTTGGTTTTGACGTTGAGACCTTTGAAAGGAATAGCATAGTTGTCAAAGTTCTTGTTTTTATGTCTAGGAACTACAGCTTGGTAGATTTTTTTAGCTTTGAACTCTGAGGACGTGGCTCTAGGTAGACTGTCTGCATCATCACCTGGGGTATAGGGGGCACGAGACCCACGTGCCTGGGGGGCATAACTGAGAGTGCTCGTTTTCATAAATGCATTATTTGCTTTATCCTCTAGTTCAAAGATGGTGTTATATGAGCTATATGCAGAATCACTGTTATCAGACACAGTTATTACATGGTCCATGTATCCTGGAGTGATTTTGCCTGCAGGAGAAATGTCATCCGTCCTTTCTGAAATATCATTTGGAAAATAAATCCTATCATACTCAGCAGCTGTCTCTCTCTCTCTCAAATCTTTGTGCCCAAATATATTCTTTTTCTCAGAGGTACTAATAAGAGGCAAAATGTTAACTTGGTGAGATGGAATAATTGTTTCTCCAGGTGGAATGTTATAATCAATCTTTTTTGTGGTATCTTTTTCCATAGTGGCAGCAGAAGCAAGTTCAGAAGATTTGGGAGCATCCACAGATGTTAAGTTAGGAGAGGGAAGAGCTGGTCTCCTCTGTGGGCCTTGTGGTCTAGTTGGAGTGTGTGTAGTGGGCCCGTCTATGTTAGCTGCCCCATCCTGAGAGTTTTGGTCACTGGGTCTCCATGCTTCTGGAAGAAGTAACGTGGAGCCAGCTGAAGGAATTCCTTTTAAATTGGGAAGTGCTTGAAATTTGAAAGAGTTACCAAATTTAACAGTGAAAGAATCACCTTTTGGTATACTTGTATCTCCTGAAAATAACTTTTCTGTTTCAGAAAGATGGAATCCTTCACCCATACTATGGCTGCTGTTGGATGGAGGATCGGGCTGAGTTGCTGGAGGAGGGATCTTCTCCACAGCCGGAATGAGGACTGCTGCATTTGCGAAGCGACTTAATTCAAATTCAGTAGCTAGATGTTCTTGATCAGAGAGATCAGCTGTGTTTCTTATTGTGTAGACATAGTTTTGAGTCTCTTCTGTAGGTGAAAGGGCATTCCTGAGTACTCTTTGGGACTTGGAATATGTTTTGTCAGTCTCAGTTTTATAATTTTCAGAGGTATATCTATCCAGAGAGGGAAATGAATTAATTTCACCATCTGGGAGAATTTCTGAAAAAGGGGATCTGCCTGGAGAAACATTCAAAGCCCAGGGATAGGAATGAGTGTCAATTCGAGTTATGACGACCTGCCCCCTGGGAGCATCACCTCCACTGACGGCATCACCACTTCTGACTGTTCTCTCTGATACTTCTGACCTAGTTACTGGAGATTCAGAAAATTCTGAGTTATCTCTTATTAGACCAGAGGTATCAGGATTATAAACTAAGAAATTAGGAATGAGCATACCAGTTTTAGAAAGAAATGGGGATCTTCTAGACTTAACATTATCTTTTGCAGCTAGGAAAGAATCGCCTCCTGCATAACTGCCTTGGGTGGAAGGAACAGTGAACTGTGTCACAGATGACCAGAACCCTGGTGCTCTGCCATTGTCCCCCTCAGCATCTTCACTGATGAAGAGAAGATCACCATCGGGAGTGACCCTGAACTCAGCCAAAGAAACAATGTTGTTCTTTGTGTGTGAGTTGAGTTTATTGGCACCAAATCTGGGTGATGTGGTGACTTCTGCTATATCTGGGGCAACACGGTCATAAAAAGCAGATGAGATGACTTTCCTTTTGAACTGGTCTCTGTATCCTACAGGGACGGTGCCCATGACAGGATCAGTGGCATCAGCTGTGAACGTCCTGCTCTCTTCCCTTGGGGACACGACCTCTGGGTCTGAAGCAGGAGGGTACTCCGTGCTTTCACCTTTTGGGAGAATGCTGATGGAATCACCTCCAATTGGAAGACCATTTTCCAGAATTGTTTCATCTGGAAGCTCAGGTAAAAAATTCCAACTCGGATTAGTTAGAGAATAAATCATGGGCCTGGGAGCCTTTGTGTTAAAGTTGGCAGTGGAAGTTTTGAGAATAGTAGCATCATTGTCAGGATTGAGATTTTCTTCTTGGGGGACTAAAATTTGGTGTTTTTTGTGAGTATCAATTGGAGCTCCCTGAGAAAGATGTTTGGAGCCCACAGCATTGGAGTAGGATTCACGGGACCCAAATCCACTGGAGGCATCAGGGAGTGTGGCCTTTTCTCCAAGGGGACCACGTCTTTCCTTCACCAATGCAAAGACGTTGTTATCTGCACCATATTCAAGGATGTTGTCGACTGGCAGAGCAGTTACTATGTTGTCATCAGGTGGAATATTTTCACCGGCCAGAAGGGTGTCATGTGCCCCTTCTGGAATGTTCTCTGTGAAAGGAACCATGTCTGTGGATGCATCTTTCTCCAGAAAGACATTACTTCCAAACCTACTGGTGATTTTCCTGCCTTTTGTTGAAATAATGGTAGAAGGTGAAACAACAAATTTGTCAAGTGGAGTGCTTTGTCCTCTAGGCACAAAATCATTACCAGCTGTTGTGGTATCTTTTTCCATTTTGATGACTGGATCAAGTTCAGAATACTGAGATGAACTCATGAATGTTGTGAAATGGGATGGAAGAAGAGCTGATTTACGTGGCAGGCCACGAGTTCCAGCGGGAGTGTTCGTGGTGCTCTCTTCTCTGGTAGCGTCTTCTGGAGAAAAGCTTTGATCACCAGGCCTAGATGTGTCCAGAAAAATTAGTGTGGAAGCAACTGAGGAGATTCCTTTTAAATTGGAGAGTGCTAGAGGTTTATCAAAAGTAGCATCAAATATAATAGTGAAATAATTATCTTCCAGCATATTTGGGTCTTTAGGAAAAGCAATGTCTGCTTCAGTAATACGAACTTCCTCATCTGCACCATTGCTGATCTTGGAGAGGGCACCAGGCTGACTTACTGTGGGGAGCGTTCTCTCTACAGCTGGTCTGAGAACTGCCGGGACACACCTGAGATCTAATCCAGTAGCTGGATCTTCCTGACCAGAACAATTTGCTACTTTTCTTTCTTCATAGACCCCACGTTGGGAGATTTTTGTAGGAGAAAAGGTTTTCATGATCATTCTCGGAGGTTCAGAATATATTTCTGTTTTAGGAATGTTAGCAGTTTCTCTGTTTCTAGGTGGCAGTGAATCAAATTCACCATTTGTAGAATTATCTGAAAAACCTCCTGAAAGTTCAGTTGATGCCATAGAGTCACCTCCTGCATGACGACCCTCAGCAGAGAGAACAGCAGTGTCATCCTCAGCGTAGATGGTCTTCAGAGGTGAGGAAGAGAGCGAAGCCCCTTTGTGTAGAACTTCAGTGTCTTCATTGGTGAAGGATGGTTCACTCTCCAGAATGACACTGAACTCAGCCAAAGAAACAACGCTGTCCTGTGAGCACAGCATCTGTGCCAAATTCGCTCCACCTTTAACACGGTTTACTCTAAGAGATAAGATATGATCTGCTTTATCTTGGACATCAGAATTATAAACAGCAGATGGAGCAATTTTCCTATAGAACTGGTTTTTATTTTTTAATGGAGAGATGATGACAGTGGGGCCGATGGTTTCATCTGAGGGCATCTTCCTCTCTGATGTTGTTTCTGGGTCTGGAACAAGGGTATGTTCCATCCTTTGGTCTTCAGGGACAGCGATAATGGTGTCATCTTCTCTTAGACTTTCTTTTTCCAGAATTGTTTTGTCTAGAAATTTGTGGAAGTTTTCACTTGTGTGAGTTGGAGGGTGAGTCATGGACCTGGGGGCCTCAGGACTTAAGTTGTTAGTGGGTCTTTTGAGACCACCAGCATCAGCATCAGAGCTGCTGTGTTCCACTCTGGGCGTCCGATTTTGCAGCATTTCTGTAGCTATGATCTCCGTTGGGGTTTCCCGAGGTAGATACTGAGGGGCATCCGCACTGGAGTGGGATGTATGAGATCCAAATATTTTGGGGTCAGCAGTGAGAGTAGTTTTTTTAATAATTGGCCCAAATTTTTCCTTCTGTGGGTCAAGGACATAGTCACTCGTGACATACTCAAGAGCACGGTCACCAAGCACAGTGCTTATTGTATCCTCATTATCTGTAACTTCTCCACCTTCTAAGGTAACATCTACAATCTCTTCTGTGATAGGAAACACTTTGCGTTCAGTGATTCTGTCTTTCTCTGTAAAGTTTCTGTACACAAATCTATTACTGAAAATAGTGTTCAGCCTGCTTCGTGTTGAAGTATTGACACCAACTGAAATGGTGGTGTTGTGAGTTGGGGTATTTCTTTCCTCAAATGGAATAATGTTAATCTTTGTTGTTGCATCATTTTTCATTTTGACAAGTGGATAAAGTTCAGAATATTCAGGTGAACTCAATAATGTGAAATCAGAAGCCAATTTCTGCGTTGGGCCACGTAGTTCAGCTGGAGCATTGTGGAGAGAACTTTTGGTGACCACGTCTGTGTCTGGGGGAGCATAATTGTTACCTTTAATATTTAGCATCTTTTTCAGAGACATGGAATCAGCTGGAAGCGTTCCTTTTAAACTGTGAAGACTTTGAGATCCAAAAGAAATATTAAATTTACCAATGAAAGAATTATCTTTCAAAGTACTCGAATTTCCTAAAACAAAGTAGCCAGCTTCAGAAATGTGGGCCTTCCCCTTCTCCCTGTCACTGCTGCTGGGGGGAGTGCGGGGCCCAGAGGCTGAGGCTCTCCCCGAAGGGAAGGGAACCGCTGCATTAACAATGCGACTTATATCGAATATGGCAGCAGGGCCTTCCCCAACAGAGGGGTCAGCCACTTTCCTTGCTTCAGATGGGGAAGGAAGCACTTGTTTAGGTGAGAGGATGTTTGTGATTGTGCCCTGGGGATGAGCATCTGTCTTCACTTCAGTAATGTCAACAGTTTCTCTCTCCACAGCAGACGAGGAATCAGCATCATCACTTGTGGCGTTCCAAGAAAAAGTTTTGAAATCTGTAGAAGGAATAATTGAGTCCAGGGAGTGGAGCTGAAGGTCTGTTTGAATTTCAATGACCTGATTTCCTGAAATATCAACTTCATCGGTGAGATGAAGGTCCTTGGTCACTGCTTCTGACAATACTGACATCAACTTTGAGGAGCCAATCCATGGGTTCTCTCTCTGAGGGATGGGATTCTTGGGGAAAGCTTTAGGCATGAGGATGGTGCTTTCAGGTATTAGCTGAACTGGGAATTCTTGAGAACTTAGGTAGTTTTTGTTGGGTTTCATGTAATCACTGCCTTCATAACTGTTCTCAGGGAAAAGAGCAGTGGGGTCAGCCATGGGGGGAATTGTCTTCACAGGTGAAGATGTCGAATCCTTGTGGCTTTTCCCCCCAGCATTTTCATCAACCAGGGGGAATTCATTATCAAGGCTGGCAGTGAATGCGGCAGAGGGGACAGTGGCATCCTGTGAATAGTGGCTCCCTGACCTGAATGCTCTATCTCTGTTGTACTCTGACTGGTGTAACGGGGTGGCTTTGGCTTTCTGCAGAACATGGAGAGTGGTGAGTGAGAAGCCTTTTCTGGGCTGCTGGTCTCTGTCTGTTACTGGAGGGGAGTGCAGGGTGAGAGCCGGGATTTCACGGGGCAGTGCCCCACTTTCACCCTCAGTGGCTGTTGGTTCTGGGTCTGGAGCATGGATACGCTCCATCCGTTTGTCTTCAGAAAGGACGATGGTGATGTCATCATGTCCACTTAGAATCCCACTATCCTGAGTTAAATCATACGAAAATGGAGAAAAATTCCCATTTCCCTCTGTTAGGGAGTGAGTTGTGGTTCTGGGTGATTTACTATAAAACTTGGCAGTATGTTCTTTGAGAAAGGGATTGTCCATGTCCGACTCAGAGCTTCCTTCCCTGGAGATCAGCATTTGGTATTCTGCTTTAGTTTCAAACTCTTCAGGGTTTTCTTTCCATAGATTCTTGGGGACACGTATAGTGAATAAAGGCGCATAAGTTCGAAATCTGCTGTAGATACTGCCTTGAGCAGGGGCAGGTGTTTTTGGGGGGATCTTTCTTTCTCCCCCATATAAAGTATTTTTCTCTGAGACATATTCAAGAGCACTGTCATCAACCCTAAAGGCCATTAGATCTACATTATTTGGCTTGCTTTCCCTTGCCAGAAAAATCACATCTGACTCTGCTGAAAAGTCCTTTGTGAAAGGAATTACTTCATACTGATTTACTTTATCTTTTTCTACAGAATTCATGTATCTTTTTCCACTCACAATCCTCCTCATGTCTTCAGTGGAGATGACATTGTCTGGGGGGACAATTTCTTTGTGAGGCAGGACAGTTACATCATCCACTATTATTTTTTTGCTCTCTCCTGTAATGAGTGCTGGATCAAGTTCAGAGTCACTGATTTTAACAAAATCAGCAGGAGAAAGAGATGATCTCAGTATTAGATTGTATAATTTTCCATAAGCGCCTGTGATGGAACTCTCCACGTTATTATAAATAGGAAGTGAGCCCTGAGCCCTGCTCTTTGTCACCCCTGTTTTGTTCTTTGTGGCATCAAGATAAAACATTTCTTTAGAATTTCCAGGTGCTTTCTGTGCAGCAGAAGCAGCACCAGGCATGAGAGAGAAAGGATCAACTCTTACTCTATTTAACTTTTGCATGTTCACTGGAAAATTGGCTTCAGAAATATAGAATTGGTCTCTGTCCAGAGCCCCGCCTCTTCCACGGAAGGCGCCAGCCTCAGGTCCGGAGGCAGCAGTCTCTCTGACAGATGGGCTGATGATGGCCTGATCCATGTGGGGACCTGCCTCAGACTTAGAAGCTGTATTTACCTCTCCATGTGTGCGGCTTATGGGTGGCAGGGCTATATTAGGTGGAAAGGCTGTGGAATCAGTTTCAACACTAATGTCCTCATTTTCAGTGGTAGGTGTGTCAGTGGCTGTGTTCATGGATTTCTTTATAAAGGCAGTAGCACCTTCCAGGGCAGCAGAGACTGTGAGGAGAGGCTGCGGGCTGTGTACCTCCCTGACTCCCCAGTTTGGCCTGATGACAATGGACTGTTCAACCAGTGGCTCTGATATTTCTAAGGTTGTCATTGATGTGTTGGATAAAGAGTCCTCACTTTCCCTAAGAGCTAGTTGCATTCTAGGTTTGTTTTTATTGGTAATTAATGGAGATTTTAATTTTATAGCTAAGATACCATCTACCTTAGGCATGTCATCACTGTCATTAGACTCAAAGGCTGGAGCATTGGTGGAAATGATGGTGGCATTTGGTGGCAATTTGATGGCATTAATTATATCAAGAGATGTCACTGAATTTTCTTTGATTACATCCTTGGCAACTGTGCTGACATAGGGGATCTTCTCAGCTTGGGAGGCTGTGACCTGAGCCAGAGGGCTAAGGTGATCCTCTGACAGGGTCACTTCAGCTACGTCCATTTTATCCTCATTGAATTTTAGCTTTTCCCATTTGATGCCATCTGCCAACTCCAGGGAAGCTGGGCTGGGGACACTGCCTTTCCCGTAGAACTGCTCTTGGCTTGTTGTGGAGAGGTCCACCATGACATGACCAGTGGGGGCAGTGCCCTGTGTTCTGTCCCCTTCCAGGAGAATGACTGTTTTTGTGTGAGGAGCAAAGAAATGCTTGAATTTTCTACTTCCTAAACCAGAAACTTCCGGGAGAATAACAGTGGCACCTTCTGAGCTCTGAGTGCCCTTCCCTGCAGCTACTCTTTCTGGAAACTCCAGAACGAAGGTCCCATTGGCATCAATTAGGGAAGGAGCCACAGTGTGAAGGTGCTGAGTGTTGGAATTTGCAGTGTGACCTGCGAAGGCAGAGACAATATCAGAGTCAGAACTTTCTTCTTTCAGAATAGTAGTTTGGTATTTTTCTTCACTTGCAAGCTCAGGGCGAGGTACTTGATAGAGAAGACTCCTCGAGGCCTCACCTTCATAGGTGGGCGCACGAGACAGGAAGCCTTTGGGTCTGTGTGCAAATGGAATTGGTTTTCTAGTAGGGATATTTTCTTCATTCTCTGCCTCAAAGGCATGCTTATCTGAAATATATTCAGAACCACTTTTATCAGGTTCAATAATGATCAAATCCATACCACTTAGGTTATTTCTCTTTGCCAGAGTATTTGAAGGCCTGAGAATATAGGAGTCATCTCTAAATGTGGTTCCACGTCCCAGGGATAGAGGAGAGCTTATTCCAGATGTAGGGTAATGACTTTCCTTATTCATGTCTTTAGAGGAAGGAGCAGTGAGGGAAGTCACAGGTATAATGTCCATGCGAGAATTTATGTCACTTGTAGCACTTCTGTCTTTTTCTGCTACCGGGTCACTTTGCTTATCAGTGTTGGGTGAAGACCTGTTTCTGAAGGTTCCTCCGTCCAGCAGCACGGTGCCCTCGAGATGAGGGTCTGTGCTCACTTCCACTGGGGTACTGAAATCTGACGCTGTCAAGGGAGATTCTCTTCCAGGGGGAAAAATATACTGTGTAGGAACATTTTCTTTCATTGTTGGATAAAAAACACCATCACCAGAGACTGTGTTATAGTCAGATCTTCTGTTATTGTTCCTTACAATCACTTCTCTCTGAACCTTGGGAGTATGTTTTCTAAGTAGAGATTTTGAGACCTCAGCCACATAGGATGGTACAGGATTCTCAAATTCAGGCTGGTCGGCGCTGCCTTGGGCTGTCCCTCTGAACCTGAGGGAGATGTTTGTGTGGGAGTTAGTAGAGTATCGTTCAGCTGCTGGGTTGTTGCCCCTGGGAACATTGTCATCTGCTATAGGTATAAGATAAACATAATCTCTGAAAGTTTCTTCTTGAAGCCTATCTTCTTCCTCTGCCATAATACTTACTTCTTTTGGGGGAACTGCTTTGTAGATCAATGTTATATCTTCCTTGGAAGAGTTTTCCAATTCATTTCTTGGTATATAAAACATGGTGTCAGCTTCCCTTTGAGAGGCAGTGGTGACAGCTACTCTCGAAGCTGCTGGGGTAGCTTTGTAATGAAAATAAGTTTTGGGTATTATAATGTCTGCTAGAGAGTTCTTTCTTACAGAGGTTGTTGACTGAGGATGATTTAAAGGGGCAGTGGACTCCGTAAAGGCAGAGGGATCGGCAGTCGATAGGAGATGCCCTGTAGACATGTAAGGGTCGTCTCTGGGAGTGGCCTGGCCATCTCCTGGCTTATCAGGGCTGTGGTCAGGAGCACGGTCTCCATTCATGCTCAAAACGCCTTTCCTCACTGGGGCAGAGGCAGCTATCGAAGCCATGTCTGTTACATATTCAGTGTTTTTATCCACGTAGGAAATATCGGCAGCCACAAAAGAAGCACCAAGAGGGATGTTTACCACTCCAGTCCCTGTGGCTTTGCCTTTGCTGGCACGTCTGCTGGCTGCATCTGAAGTGATGCCTGGAGGGACCAGATGACCATGCCTGTAATCAGCAGGGCCTAGACCGTCCTCTGGGTTCTCCTTGGTGACAGACAGTGTGTTCCCAGTGGTTACATCATGGTCCACATTAGGAGGTGCGGGGTGACCCATTCTCCCGGTTTGGGGGCGAGGCCTACCAGGTGGAAGGGATGCAGGGCCGTGTGCTGCACTCACATTCTGCATCCCAGCCGCACCCTTGCCCAAACCACTAACTATTGTTTGGGTGGCCTTGGCGTTAACGTGTGTTCTGTCCTTTGCAGCACTGGTGATGTCATATAGAACGCCAGCACTTTCTTCCCTGGGAGCCCTGAGTTCTCTGTCACCCACTGCTGCTTCAGGTATGACCCGAGCCTGGGAGAGGGACCTGATCGTCTCAGCAGCCCTGAAGCCACTCCTTCCAAAGCTGCTGTTGTCTGATTCAAAGCCTGGGAAATCATATGCAGGTGGGAGCTCTTCTTTCATTTGAAAATCAGCATCATTCTCTCCTACAGACTCTGCTTTCGTATGGAGAGTTGATTCTTCTTCATTGGCCATTTCTTTGATTTTCAAACCTCTATGTTGTTTTCTTGGCATAAGGACACCAGTGGTCTTGGCAGGCAGGGGTGCCATGGGCCCGTCTGCAGTCACAGTGCCTTCATCCATTACGAGCTCAGGGCTGCCCCTTGTGGTCCCCTCACCTGCCCTGGAAGTGGCGCTGTGCTCCTCGTGGAGAGAAATGAGGTCAGTGGTGAGAACAGCAGACCCCAGTGGAGTGTGCACGTGATCTCCTGGTCCTCTGTCATCTGTAACGACCTCATTAGTGAGGTGAGAACTTTGAGCTACAGAGTCTGATATTTTCATCCAAGCATCAGTCAAGGAGTCATCATTAATTAGCAAAGAAGTTTGGGCTTCATTATTTTGGGCACTGGGCATGAGTTTAGATGATTCAGGTACTGATGGAGAAGTGTGTCTTTTACTCACAGGAATGTCTACTCCGGGGTTAGGACCCGCAGCACCGTCGGCATTGTCTTTAGTAGAGAGACTCAGGGTTTCAATGACAGATTCGGCAGATTTATCAGAAGGGTCAGTGCTGACCTTTGGATCCCAGGTTACGCCAGCTTCACTATCTTCATGGAAATAAACAGACTCAGCATTTGGGGGGTGAGTGATGGGAGCTGCAGGGGTAATGTTGTTCTGGAAATGGGCTGTTTTAAGCATCACAGCTCTTCCAAAGTACCTTATGGCTGTGGCATCACTTGCAGTGATGGTGTTGGGGGTTCTTTGGTGACCTCCGTCGTTCATGAGGTTCTTGCCATCCGTTGTAAAGGGCTTTATTTTGTATTTGAGTAGGAGGTTGAGCATATCAGGGCTGTAAGGAGCAATGGCAAGCTTGCTTCCTGCTGTTTTGACATAATGTGCATCAGGGTTAAGGGAATAATCTTTTCTTTTAGTTTCTGTAGAAGTGTCTGGATAAATAAGGATGACTTCTACAACTCTGCTAGCCTGGTTCCTATTTGCAGTTTCTTTAACCATAGAAATGACATTCTCAATTTCATCAGTACTCACAGACTTAAAATTTTCCCTGTCAGTTTTGAAACATGCACTGGCAGGAATATTAGAATAATATTTAACGGTTGGGCCATTCACTGTAGGTCCAGTTGCTTCAGCAGTGTTGATGTTGTTGGAGGTTAGGATGCTTTCTGTGTGAATTGTGTGCCCACCATCTATCACTGCACCTTCCTTCCAAGGCCAACCCATTTTTAAGTAAATAGTAGTGTTGGTCGTCGGCCGTACAGGATCAGGGTCCATGGAATGCTTTGTAGAGGTGGTGCCGTTTGTTCTGGAAATAACTAAGTTCCCCACATGCATTGTATTTTTAGCGGTATCTATCATAGCTCTGCTGTCAGTGGAATTACTAACTATGCTATTTCTTTTCTTATACATCTTATCATTAGGAAGATAATTTGTAGCACGAATGGGATTTATGTTGGAAAAATCTTCCTCAGTCATGGTGGAGTTGTTATTAGCGTTGTCATAGGAATTCAGAACAGGAGTAGATGCCAAGTCCTCACTGTTGTCTGCAGAGACGGTGCCATGGGTGTGAGCCCGGACTGTAGCTCTGCCCTCGTTCTTCAGGTCCGTGGCCTCAATCACAATCGAGACATCTTTCTTCAGCAGGGCAGGCTCGTTGCTCATGGCTTTACTGTATCTTCCCAGGTAAGTCGTGTCTATGACAATCATGTTTTCATCTCCCAGCTCGGGCTCATCAAGCAGAGCTGTGTAATCCTCTTCTGGGTTGTCTGTGGCATCGGTTTTTGCTGCATGGCCTTCTGCTGTAAAGGCTGTGCGGTAGAGAAAGAGCCTGCTCTCTGCTCCGTTCTGTCTCTGGAGAGCAGTGGTGCCCACTCCAGGGAAGCTGCGTGCATCTGGTGTGGCGAAGGCACTTTTAATTGCTGAGGCAGGAAACTCATTCTTAGCATTTTGGGTGTTTGCAGCAGGAGCAGGAGCAAAGACTGGGGTAGACCTGCCGGTGGGGGTGGAGAAGGCGTCCAGGCTCCATACTGCTTTGGCTGGCTGAAGGTCGGACTTCCCCTGGGAGGTGCTGGTGGACACAGGGGCTGAAATGCTGTTTTTCTCAGAAATAGTCGTCCTGGTTGGTGTTGTTTGGGAGTTTGGTGCAAAGCTGGGAGTGGTGGTATCAGAGGAGGATGAAGCATTACTCTCTGAGACCTTCACTCGAGTATAGTTGCCGAACGTGCCCTTGGTATTAGCAAAACTAGCTGAAAGCTGGTTAGCTGTAGGGTTACTCAACACATCATCTCCAAGTGGGGGAGAGTTGTACAAGCTGGTGCGAAGGGTCTGCGACTGAATTCTCTCTGGAGGAGATCCAGAGAGCCCTACCACCTCACTAGCAGACCCAGAGTGGCCGTCTGGGTCTTCCACGGTCACTGCGTTTTCTTCTGTTCTTGGGACGAAGGGGAGCAGACTTGCCATGTGGCTATCTGATGAGGATGAGGGTGGATTGGCAGACAAGTGTTGGTTTGCTTGACTGGGCGTTTCCTGACTCCCATTATACTAAAGAGAAAGAGGGTATAATGTTGTTGTGAGGTTACCCTTGCATGTATTTCACTGAAAATCTGGAATCAATACACAGTATTAAAGTGATCAAATAAAGCAACATTATAAAGGTCTCTGCTTTCTTCTTTACCTACAGGTTGTTAATTAAGTTAGAAACACACAATATCAATGTAAAAAAGAGCAGCTGATGTGTTAGGTTCAGGTTCCCTCTGTGAGTATAAATTCAGGTGTCCCAAGGCAAACTTTCAGTAAAAAATCTCTGAAAGCATAAAGGAGAGAAGTCCCTTCAAGTTCTATGTATTGTGACCTGTTAGGTTGCTTCATTACGCATATCATTAATTTTAAAAGAAGGAAATTTACACATAGAAAATAGGGTATTAAAAGAACAATGATGCTTTATTTAGCAAAATGTTTTTTCTTACATGAAAGGTAAGTTCATGATCTAAATCCATTTTCTATATAATTTTTAGTTCTAGGAATATACTGTTACCCAAAGTATATCACTTACCGGGAAATACACCATGAAATGTAAAATGACCACGGCCAGGACTCGAACCTCCATCCTGTCTTGGGGTTTGCCTCCCTGCAAGCAAGGTGCATGATTTTTAAAAAAAATCCAAAAATCTAGTACTTTTTAAATTTGTCATTCACCCACTGAATTACAATAAATGACAAATTTTAAAAGTACTGGAAATAATTTGTATTATGTTCTTTACTTACTGACATTAACTAATATGTCAGCCCAATTTTAAGACAAAGACAATACCCAGGGTAGTCCAGTGAGTTGCTGGAAATGCTGGTACACAGACAGAGGGCTCTGCCTCCTAAGGCCAAAGCCGTTTTAACCCATCAGAGAGAACAGGAAGAATTTTGGTTGTTTTCTACATCTCATAGAAAACCACAGAGTAAACAATAAATATAACTAGCAAATACATTTTAGACAGAGTACTTCCCTGAGGACTTCACAATATAAATCTGCCTTTGTTTTCATGTTAATTGTTCTCTACTTGCATTTTGTAGAGACTATTTTGATACAAGTTAACTAACTGAGGCTATACTCAGAATCTGAAGTCTGCCCAAGTAGGTCTCTCTCTCTCTCTCTCTCTTTTTTATTTTTTTGAGGGTCTTCAAATCCAAGTAGGTCTCTTGTACAAAAGAGCCATAAGAAAGAGCAGGTGTCTGAGGAGAGAACAGCTCCAAGCACTCTGGCTCATTCTGTTTTTATTTATTTATATTTATTTATTTTTTATTAATAATAAATCATAGCTGTGTACATTAATGCCATCATGGGGCACCATACATTGGTTTTATAAACAGTTTTGACACATTTTCATCACACTGGTTAATATAGCCTTCCTGGCATTTTCTTAGTTATTGTGTTAAGACAATTATATTCTACATTTATTAAGTTTCTCATGTACCCTTGTAAGATGTATTTACCTGCCAAAGGCGTCTTTCCATTCAGCTGCCTCTTGGTGTTAACTCTGGACCAAACTGGTCTCCTTCACATGACACAGAAGATGAAATCCAGGCTGAGAAAGCCCAGCAAGGCTCCCGTTCTTCCTCCCTTATTGCAAATAAGGGAGAGAAAGAGCTTCACTTTTAAGGGATTGCTGTGGAGTTAATCCCAACACAAAAGAAGAGGAAGAATCTGCTGGCTTTGGGGCCTGGCTCTGAGGTGCAGAGGGAGCCTGCCAGCTGATATTCAAGTGCAGAGAGGCAAGGCTCCTACTTTCAACATCACCAAGCTCTCTGACAATTAACTCTCCACTATCTAGTCCCCCACACACACTTTTAAAAAATTGTTTCTTCCTCTGCGTCCACAGCAGAATTCTGACTCACTGTGACAGCACTTTACATGCATGCTCCTGTCTGTGTGGATTCACCTGACTGGCTATAGCGTTCTTAAGGACAGAGTTGTGTTTGGTTGTATCTGAAAAAACATGTTTATAATATAGGAGAAGAAAGATTAAAAAAATAAAATGGCCTATTACTTCCTTTTTTCAATTTTCTATGTGATTTCTACAGACACCAGGCTGATCTCTTGGGCACCTACTTCCTTCTGGAAATCCAAAAGTGGCTGATAACAGCTGTTACCTTCAAATTCTCTATTCCCCTGGAATCAACCAAGATACATCACTTACCATGTCACTTGCTGAGGTGGTTCATTGCTACTTCTTCTGGAACCTCCACATAAATATGGGCTTAATCTGTTGCAGACCTCCAGCTATGGGAGTCTGGGACAACGGGCCTGTCACCAGATCACAGACTCGTGGGGACTGAGTTGGCCTGCTACCCCTCGCCACTTCAAGACACCTAAAAATGGGCTTGTAATTATAACCCTTTCAGAAACGCTCATATACTTTTCTCACGTAGTGTAGCCCTAAAATGCATTAATGGTAATAATATGGACGTTACTAGACAGAAGGACAAATGAGGTCAAACTTTCTGCCGTTCATTTTTCTCAGGTGTTCCCAATTTTCTCTGTCCGTTGGCGCATCTTAATACTTTTCTTCAGCTGACATTCTTTTATTACACATTGGGACAAATACAAAATTTCCAAAGTTATGTCCAAGACCATAACTGGGCCATTCTTTAGGTCAGGCCGAGGACTTCTGTGTACGTAGCTGTGTGTCATGAGTGGAGCAACTTAATGTCATCTGTCACATCAGAAGTTTGGAAATGCCTTTATCAGGGCATTCAATACTGCTTTTCAGGGAACTGAAGCACTTGTTGAAAGGCCAGTGCAATGATGCCTAACCTGAGGATGAATGCTCATCAGATTAGAGATAATATTTGCAGGTCTTTTCATTTCAAGTAAGCTGCCAGCTTCAGACACAGAATCCCTGGTTGGCACTAATTCATCTTTATGAGATATAAGATAGCTAAGATTTCTGTCTTGTGGTTTCAAAGCTGAATCTGGCACAAGAAGATCAAGGCTTTGTATGTTAAGAAGTGTCATCTTGAAATTTCTATTTTTTATAGTCCAAGAAGTCGGAATCCATTGTCCCTCTTCACTGAGGTGAGCAGTTCACTTTGCTGCCAGCTGTCCAGGTGTGGCCTCCTCAGTGTGTCTGGAAATCATCCTACACATTCCCTCATGGGGCCAGCACCAGCGCGTTCCCACACACGGAAATAATGACGTCAAGGGAGGAGCTGTAGGTTAAGGAAGTGGGTGACAGGCCCCGTAGTGTGAGTCTGACCAGCCCCCAGGCCTCACCTTATCTGATTCTCAAGGAACACTTGTTTCAATGATTCTCTAAGCTTTAAAGTTCCACAATGGATAAGAACGTGTGTCAATCCAACAAGTGCCCACTGAGTGTCTGGGAGACAATGGGTGGTGGTGGTGGAGAAGCAGGGATATAACACTTACCCCCAGAGAAGCCGTGCCCTCCACGGCAGCCTTGTCCATTGCTGGTTATTCATCCATTCAGGTATTAATTCTGTGCCTGTTAACTTTAAGGTGCAGCTTCAGGCCCTAAGCGACATAATTGGGAACAGGATGAGCAAAATCTGACCCACAAGTCACATTACAAAAGACTACAAAAGGCTTAGGGGATTTCAACAGGGGAAGAACTTACTTTTGGGAAATGTTCTTGGCTTTTTGAAGTTTGGGTAAATTTTGAGAACTACAGTTGGTTAGGGAGGTCTTGTTACGTGTAGTAAAAGGCATAAACATTGGCACAGAAATGAGAATTCTCGGGAGCCCGGGAGCCTCCTTTAAAGCAAGTCCTCCCTTCCCATGTCGTCCTATCCGCTGGGGTCAGCACAGAATTTTATTTGCTTAGAGTGAGACTGACTCTTGCCGGACCTTCAAATCTCAGTACACAGGAGTGAATTCAAGAATCCCAACTTCTACCCCTTCCTAGCCCCAAACTCTAAACACTGCCTTGGATCACCAAGACTAATCTTACTATGCAGATTATTCTTGTTTATTGCAGTTACCGTGAGAAGGGCCAGTGTCTGGTCACTGTGGATTGCTCACAAGTTCCTTCCCAGAGTGCTCGTAAATCCTCTCACCTCCCATCGCCCCCTGAGGCCTGTCCTTGGTGTCCAGAGACTTGCGGTGCCTAAACCCTGGCTCTTCAGCACCTGACCACAGGGATTTACTTGCAACTATTTTAAGTCTTACCTCTTTTCTCTGGGAGGTGGGTTAGGGATCTTCCTGTGCTTCAGACCACTCTGTGTCTCTCTTCAAATGGCCAGCAAATGGGGCTCCTGCGTCACGTGCACCACCCGCCACAAACCCAGTGTGTCATCTAGGGCACTCACACCGCTGCCCCTCTTCCCCACACACCCAGTGTGTCACCCAGGGCGCTCACACCGCTGCCCCTCTTCCCCACACACCCAGTGTGTCACCCAGGGTGCTCACACCGCTGCCCCTCTTCCCCACACACCCAGTGTGTCATCCAGAGTGCTCACACCGCTGCCCCTCTTCCCCACACACCCAGTGTGTCACCCAGGGCGCTCACACTGCTGCCCCTCTTCCCCACACACCCAGTGTGTCATCCAGGGCGCTCACACTGCTATTCCTCTTCCTGGGGAGATTTTGCTTCCTTACTCTCTGACTTTTTTTATGGCTCTTTCCTCAATGCTTTCTTTTTTATGGCTCTTTTCTCAATGCTTAATGATTTAAATGTCCATGTGAAAGACCCCTTGTAGTTTTGATGACTAATTTCCCTGACCTTTTGTTCTTTTGTCCTGTCCACCCTGCCTGAGCCACTCAATGCAATGCAGGTAACTAAGCACTCTACTACTAATGCCTACCACAAACCTATTTCCAACCACCCTCTGCTCCCCTGATTCTGATCTTCAACCTGACAAGAACCTTAAGTCCAGGGTGGCTCATGTGTCTGAACTGCTCCAGTTCATGCTGTTGACTCCAGGGCCCACTTCACACTCACTTGATTGTCAGTGTGTTCCAGGCCCGCGTCACTCTGCACTGAGTTCCCACAGCACCACCTGTGCTGCTCCTGGTCCTCTCTCCCAGCTGCCCTTTCTTACACTTCTTTGTTATTTTCTCCTCATTTCCTCACCCACATGGAGTAATTTATTATTTATTTATTTATTGTTTATTAATTGTATTTATTAATTTTATTATTATTTTTTAAATTAAGTTAAAATTTATTGGGATGCTGAATAAGGTATAGGGATTGTGAAAAGCTTTAAGCCATAATTATTAAATAATTTTAATATTGCTTCTAATTTATCCTAGGAGTTACTTTCTAAAAATATTAATCACAGCTGGATTGAAAGAGTATTTGGGAAATGTGGCAATGTTGTTTACATAAGTATACCACATTATAAGTCTACTGGAGATCCAAAGGGATTTGCCTGTGTGGAATTTGAAACAAAAGAACAAGCACCAAAAGCTATTGAGGTAGGTCCAGACCTAAAAGGAAAAGAAAAAAAAAAAAAAGGAAAAAAAATTTTTAACAAGTTTTAATAACTTCGCAATCATTTCAGTTTCTTAACAACCCACCAGAAGAAGCACTGCGAAAACCTGGCGTATTTCCTAAGACAGTAAGAAATAAACCTATTCCTTCCTTAAGAGCAGCTGGTGAGTAATTATAATTATATCTAATTAATACTTAAGTGGATTTAGTTGAAGTAAAGTGATACTAATTATTACAGAAGAAAAGAAAAAGAAAAAGAAGAAAAAAGGCCGAATGAAGAAAGAAGACAGTGTCCAGGTGAAAGAGTTAAATATCGACTCAAGCAATGTGAGTGTCCGTAAAATGAAAAGATCAAAAACCACATCTGAGAGCTCTGAAGTAGAAACTACTGAGCCCCAAAAGCAACCCTCCAAGAAAAAGAAAGAGAAAGAGTTGAAGTATCTAGCTTACCTGAGGTCAGAACAGGGAAGAGGAAGAGAAGCAGCTCTGAAGATGCAGAAGCCCTAACTCCCAGATCAAAAGTAAAGAAAATGGCTCAGAAAGACACCCTTCAAAAAGAAGCTTCAAAAGGTTCTAAAGAAAACAGAGGTAAGGACTGGAGAAACAAAGTTAAGTTATATCCATTTTACTGCCACACACTTTACCTTGCTGTTTTTACTTCTCAAGATGTAGAAGACTCTACTGAAGAGGAAAAGGATACAGGAGACATGAAAGGTAGCTCTCTCTTAAAAGCAAAAAGGAAGGTTTCGTGGTATCTGAACAGGAATGTGAGAGCCAAAAATGCCTGATTGAGAGGTGGTAGTCAAGGAATTATACACACAGGGTCCCACCCTCATCTACACTTCAAGACAGTGCCACGATGAGATAAGACTGGTGGAGGGGTTCTGCTTGAGTTCTGCAGTTCACAGAAGCCATAAGTGGCACAAGTGACAGTTACTACTTCCCTTGGTCTCAGTTTCTTCACCCTTAAAAAGAAATTTGAGGTGCAGAGACAAGATGGCTGACTGAAGCCAACTTTCCACAGAGGCTCCCATCCAGAAGGAGAGTTAAAAGACAGAAATTTAGCAAGTAACCTGGTGGATTAGAGCTGCACCAAGAGAGAAGGTTGAAGAATGCACATCAACCCTGCTGAGGCGAGCTGCGACACCAAGGATACAAACAAAAGGTACAAAATCCACCAAGTGGACGGGAGTCCCCTCCCCCATGAGAATGGCTCAGAGTGCCCCACAAACAAACAAGCAGAGTTCAAAAGTCCCCCCACTACACTCAATGGGAGAGAACCTCTAAAAACTGGACCTACCTCCCCTACTAGGGTGCCACGGTGTTCTCCTGCCAGGCATAAAACTGTATAAAACTGTATATATTCTCTACCTGCAACTCTGAGATCCCAGCACTCCCCTCCTCTCTGACTCTGAGGTCTGGAGGCCTGACCCCCAGGAGTTCAGATTCTTGAGTGATTTCTTGAGGGGTGTGGACAGGGCCTAAACTACATCTGGTCAGTGCTGACTCTATAGCATGGGAGTGAGGAGAGGACGGTCAGCTGAGAGGGAACCACACGGGAGCAGCTGTGCCCCAGGGTGCAGAGCATCAGCTGTCTTTTGGCAAAAATAGGGCTCACTCCTGGATATTCAGAAGCCATACCCCCTGTCTCCCTGGGCAACCAGAGGAGGCCAGGCAACTACTCAGGTGGCAACCACCACAGAACAGATCTGGGATGGAAATGCAGGCCCCGTGAGTAAAGAATTTGCCTAAGGCGGTACTAGCCTGGGTGGAGCGCGGGGACTAGAAATACACGCGCAGAGCTGGGAAGTTCCCAGGACAGGGCTGATCCACAAGACCACTTTACTGAGCCTAAGATGCACCTGGCTCTCAGGGGATCGTCAACCTATAGACAAAGACAGGTGGCTAGAACTGACAGGTAACCGAATACAAACCTGCAGGAACAAAGACAGGGCCTGAGGCACAGGCTCTGGGAACTCAAAACAGCTTCTCTTCTGCAGGGGAATTTTGGAGGGACAGAAAAAATTCCTGCAAAGTTGTTCTGTTCTGTTCTGTCAATAACATCAATCGGGGGCGGGGCTGGAACTGAGTGAACACTCCCCAGCCTCCATCAAGCTCCCGAGGTTGTCAGGCCTGACCTCCCCCTGCTGGATAGAGGCAGAGTGCAGTGGCCTGGCTGAGCAGAAATAGATTTCCTTGTGATTCAGGCAGGTGCAAACCCCTGGAGTATCTGTTCACTACAGGCAACTGGGTCACAGCCCTGAGGGGCCATCAGTGACTGGGTGTGACAGAGTAACAAGGTGGGGAAGGAGGCATCAACCTTCCCAGAATGATCTATTTGCTGGGTGGGTCCTCCTGACTCCATGGAGCACCGGAGCAAGCCGTATCTGAGTAGTCACCAGACCCCTGTGATCCAGTTGCCAGAGACCTTTTAAACTCTCCCACCTGAGACAGGTGCTGACTGAGACAGTTGATTTTTTGAACTGAGCCAATTGCCCAAGGGCTTTTCAGGTGGTGCCCTGGGTGTGTGGTTGTAGGAAGGTTTGATTTTCCTTTTCCAATTGTTGCCTGAGAGGGGTGGGGTGACTTATTTTCTGGTATTTCTCCACAGCTGAGACTTCAACCCAGAGTAACTGTTTCACTAGGGTTGAACAGAGACCAACTGAAAACAAGAAAGAACCACTTAGCCCCACCACACCAAACATGTTCCCAGTTTCTCAGGCCATAGCATTGTATGGGTCCTCGACAAAGCTCCAGGGAAAAGTCAAATGGTGTAAAATAATCATGGGGCAGAATCAGTGATAAAACTCTGGTAACATGAATAACCAGAATAGATAGACCCCCCCAAGGAAAGAAATGGCAGATGTAACTGAAGATCCCATTCATAAACAGTTGGCTGAGATGTTCAGAAATAGAATTTGGATTGCAAACAAGATTAATAGAATGGAGGAAAATTTGGAAATAGAAATTCAAGGAGCAATTCAAAACTAGGAATTAGAAATTCGAGGAGAAATTCAAAAGTTGTCTCCAGAATTAAATGAATTTAAAGACAAAACCACCAGAGATTTTGATGCACTGAAGCAAGAATTTGCAGCCCTCAAATATCTGAAAAATACAGTAGAATCCCTCAGTAAC